>JALAJA010000817.1:30000-41889 GCA_023376005.1 Doryteuthis pealeii
ATTTAGTGTAATCTTATCTAAATTTCTATTTGATTAAAAAGAAGAAATTAAAATTAAATTATCTCTTTTCTTCTATTTTTGTCTGTGAAAATAAAAATGAAAAAAATAAAATCAGTGAATATTGATCTTTCTCTCGTCTCATTGTAATCGGCAGGATTGAAGATTTTATTGAATTTCTATTAAACAATATCTTAATGTCTATTCAATAGGCTTTTTTGCGACATCTCCACCATCGATGGCAAACTCCTAAACTCGGTAGAACAATTTAGATACTTAGGCAGTAACATCTCCTCCACAGAAAACGATGTTAATGCACGTATAGGAAAGGCATGGGCCGCTATAAATAAATTATCGGTCATATAGAAATCCAATCTCACAGACAAGTTAAAGAGACAGTTCTTCCAGGCCGTTGTCGTGTCAGTGCTGCTGTATGGCTGCACCACCTGAACCCTAACTAAGCGACTAGAGAATAAACTAGATGGGAGCTGCATGGGAATGCTGCGGGTGATCATGAACAAGACGTGGAAACAGCACCCTACGAGAAAACAGCTGTACGGCCACCTGCCACATATCACCCAAACCATCTGAGTAAGACGGACAAGACACGTGGGATACTGCTGGAGAAGCAAGGACGAACTCATAAGCGACGTCCTCCTGTTGAAGCCAACACATGGACAAGCCAGTGTGGGCCGACCAGCAAAGACGTACATTGATCAGCTCTGTGCGGATACAGGATGCTGCATAGAGGACCTCCCGAGATGATGAGCGATAGGGTCGGATGGAGAGAGATTGTCAGGGATATCCGCGCTACAGCATGACATGATGATGATGATTCAATAGGCACCACCAAACTACGTCACGTGATCAGTTTAGGCCAGTGATTCCCAACGTGGGGTCTAAGCCCCACTGGAGGTTGGGGCAATTCAATAATAATAGGGGCAATATGAAAACTATACTAATATCAACATTTTGGACCATGTGACCTTTAGGCACCCCTTCCGCGATCTCGACTCACAAGGATACGTTTCTCATTTACACCGTCAAAATCCGGTTGTTTGTTAAGGGTTATGGTTAGGGGTTAGGGTTAAAATTTTTTTTAAACTCTAAAAATTGTATGTTAACAATTAACCGGATTTTGACGATGTAAATGGAAAAAATGTCCCCAAGAATCGATATCGCAAAAGGGGTGCCTAAAGGTCAAATGGTCCAATATTTTTTTTTATTTTACCCTATATGGGTAAAAATTATAAATTTATAGGGTAAAATTGTAATTACAACCTAGCTGAGTACAATAGCTTGTGCAATCTAGTCAAGTGTTCACCCACTAATGTTATCGTGCATCTGGCACCAGCTATATACGTGGCTTCTGACTTGTTTAACTTTGCAGTTCTTCATCTGTTGCCCTCCCTCGCAATTATACACATAAAATGGATTTTATTTATTAAATTTGAAGTTAAACCTTTTAGTTTTATTTGAAAGATACAATTTTTATATTATACTTCTTCAAAACTGATATCGTTATATCATACTAAACAATTAACGTGTGGGGGACATAAAGAAATTTGTGATAAAAATGTGGGGCATGGTACTAAAATGGTTGGGAACCACTGGTTTAGGCCATATTGAAGGAAGAAACCTAAATATTTAAAAAAAAATTTTAGAATCTCGCAAAAAAGAAATAATGAACATAAAGAGTTATTACAAATAAAAACAGTTAATTCAAAGATCAAATTATCCGATCGTGGAAAAATTACTCACCGTTATCTGGAAAAATAAGTAAAACAGTCGGGTTTTTTCAACAGGGCCAATTTTTTTTACTGATATTTTTTTATGTATTCATGGTTCTTTTACTAAAAAAGCTCTCGTATCGAAATTTATAAAAATCTTCAGATATAATTATTCAAACTCTTATCTTTATAGAAAAAAGTAAAAATCATTTTTTTTCGGTTCATTTTTTTAATATTTCCTAAAATAAAATGGGGGGGGGGTAGACCACGTAAAAATATTTCCACTAATATATTTTAGGAAAAAAAACTACTTAAGACATATTTTTACCAAAAGGTAAGTAATTATGTAAATTTTCGTGAAAATCGGACCATTAATTGATTTTTCATAGAATTTTTTAAAAGCCTCTAATCATAACCCGCCCTGTCGGTAGGGCGTTAGAATGCACCGACTGCACCTCTGCAGAGGGGTAAGACTCCCCCAATGAGGGCCACCTGTTGGCCGTAGGTGGCGACCCGTGATGCTTAAGGATAGAGCCAGGTGGATGAGCAGTACATGACATGCAATACTCCACTTTGGCCCTATCTTGGGCTAGACGGGCGGTCTGAGAGGCCCCCTCCTATCAATCGGCTGGTCACGTCAAGCCTTAGCACCTATATGATTGCCCCAACCCTATTGCCTTTATGGCAAGCCCCAACCCCTTTTTATTCATATGGGTGCTAGAAGGCGGTGGCTGCGGGTCTACATGTCCTGGGAATGACGTTAAACTCTATCTGATGGTGAGGTTCCAGTTTTGGAGGTTTGGGGAATGTGGAGCACCCCTTCATCAACATTGCTCCCTGGTCCACTCTGACCCAGAGTGGTAGTATCTGTTAGGGTTCCAGCTATGGGTTAAATAGAAAAACATGAGTTTATAAAAAAAATATGTATCGATTAAGAATGAATTTATTTCAAAACTTTATAGGCATTAAATGACCCACTGAGGTTGATATGCCTTAAAAGTGGTAGTACCTGTTAGGGTCCTATCTATGGGGTAAATAGAAAAAATGTATTTATAAAAAAAATTGAGTATCCATTACGAATTAATCTATTTCAAAACATTATTGGCATTAAATGACCCACTGGGGTTGATATGCCGAAAAGTGGTAGTACCTGTTTCATCGTGTATTATCAGTGAGATTCTATGGGCTAAATAGAATATTATTTATAAAAAAAATTGGGTATCCATTAAGAATGAATTTATTTCAAAACTTTATCGGAATTAAATGACCCACTGAGGTTGGTATGCCGTAAAACAGACCAAATCATACTGCGGAGATTTGATCCTAGGTTGTAATGTCAATTTATGCTGAAAAAAAAATCATGTTTTTTTTTTTGTTTATTGCTTTTTTAAAACAAGCACTCATCCCAAAATAAATGTAATTTTAAAACCCATATAGAATTTTTGTTGACTAGATCAACTATCATCACGGCTCATCGCAACTTTTGAAATTTCGGAACGAACGCCCACAGCAGTGAAATGCTGTCAAAAAGTCGACAAAAGGAATATAAAATTGAGTAAAAAAAATAAAAAAAATAACTCTGTATTTTCTATTATGTCAGTTTTTGGCGCTCCCCGCTCCCCCCTGTTGCTAACCCGGCAGCAATGACGTCACTCCCCAATCTGAATGAACAAGAATCCATTCCCCATTCGTCGTTTTCATTGGTTATTCCATGTTTTTGTTGTTTTTTTTTGATATTTTTTTTTTTTAATATTTTTTGGTTATTCCATGTTTTTGTGATTTTTTTTTTTTTTGATATTTTTTTTCCGTTACTTTGTGTTGAAGAGTTCTTTTGGGAACCCTTGAACCAAAAAGTGGTCGATGTGTGACCATGCATTTGTAGAAGAAGATGAAGAAATAAGATGAAGAAGAAGTCTTAAGGGAGTAAAGTAACAAAAAATTAAAAAAAAAAATCTTTTAAAATAGAATTGATATAACAAAAAAGAGTAGTAATTAATTTGAAATTTGTATTTCATCATGTGAAGGTGCGTGTGGTGTATAAAGGTTGGTTGGTTGGATTTTACGACATGTCAACACCATTTGGGTTATTTTACCAGAAGATGTTTAGTTCATCGTGATTGATAAGGGCTGGTGGAGAGAGGAGAGAGAGAGAAAGAGAGAGAGAGAGAGAGAAGAGAGGAGAGAGAGAGAAAGAGAGAGAGAAAGAGACAGAGGGAGAGAGAGAAGGAGAGAGAGAGAGAAGGATAGAGAGAAGGATAAGAGAGAGAGAGAAAGAAAGAGAGAGAAAGAGATAGAGAGATAGAGTATAGGTATAAAAATTGGGTACTTAGCGCGCTATATTGAAATGATGAATTGTTAGATAAAGAAACAGTGATATATGTGATAGGATGAGATAATTGGATTGAATCGTGATGCGAGATGAAGAGAGAGAGAGAGAGAGCGAGGAGATGAGAGATGAAGAGAATAGAGAAGAGAGAAGAGAGATGAGAGAACGTGAGAGAGATAGATAGATGAGAGGATGATGAACCGAGATTAGTAAGACGAGAGAAGAGAGAGAAGCGACGAAAGAGAGAGATAGAGAGAAGATAGATGAGAAGGAGAGAGAGAGAGAAAAGAGAGAGATAGAGATAGAGAAGAGAGAGAGAGAGAGAAAGAGATGAGATAGGTGAGAGAGAAAGATAGATAGAAGGGAGAGAGAGAAAGAGAGGAGAGTGGAAGAGAAGAGTGATAAGAAAGATTAGTAGAAAGAGAGAGAGAGAGAGAGAGAGTGAAAGAGGAAGGAGGGAGATCCGTGTTGTCATGATAATGGCATATATCCTTGTTGGGTTATCTAATGCAGCAGTCAGTTTTCATTTATTTATCTATCTAATTTTTTTTTCATTTAATATTTTAGATAGTAGATATTAAGATTACTTTTCAGAGTAGCTGGATCAAGGTCTATTTACATAGGAATTTGAATTCAACTAACTTTTAAAAAATCCCCATCTACCGGACATACATATACACACAACTGTCCTTTATATATGTATAGAAGAACCAAGCCCTGGTGATATTTAATGTATATATAATTTACTTTGACATTAAATTGTTTTATTTCGAAGTTTCTCCGGACACTACAGTACTACACACAACTGCCCTTTATTATGTTATAGATTACAAAATCGGGACATACATACACACAACTGCCAAACTTTATATATGGTATAGATTACATTTGGAAATACATACACACAAACTGCCTTTATATATGTATAGATTACATTTGGACATTACATACACACAACTGCCCCTTTAATATATGTATAGATTACATTTGGACATACATAAGCACAACTGCCCTTTATATACATATAGATTACATTTGGAAATACATACACACAACTGCCCTTTATATATGTATAGATTAATTTGGACATACATAACACAAACTACTCTTTATATATGTATAGATTACATTTGGACATACATACACACAGCTGCCCTTTAATACATATAGATTACATGGAATACATTACACAATGCCCTTTATATAGGATTATGACATACATACACACAACTGCCCTTTATATACGTATAGATTACATTCGGACATACATACACACAATGCTTTTATATATGTATAGATTTTGGACATACATACACACAACTGCCCTTTATATATGTATAGATTACATTCGGGACATACATACACACAACTGCCCTTTATATATGTAATATAGATACATGTGGACATACATACACACAACTGCCCTTTATATCTGTATAGATTATATCCCCTCATTCAATACAATTTTTTATAAATACATTTTTCTATTTAACCCATAGATGGGACCCTAACAGGTACTACCACTCCGGGTCAGAGTGGACCAGGGAGCAATGGTGATGAAGGGGTGCTCCACATTCCCCAAACTTCCAGAACTGGAACCTCACCATCAGATAGAGTTTAACGTCATTCCCAGGACATGTAGACCAATCATATAGGTGCTATGGTCCACAGAAGGAGTAAGACCCTTTCCAAACTCAATTTTTTCTTTGTTTGTTAGACATTTTTTCTATTTAACGCATATATATGACCCTAACAGGTACTACCAGGGTGGACCTGGGAGTAATGGTGGATTTTTCTATATGGATTCACACTTCTTCAACTTAGGATCAAACATCCGCAAAAGGTGTAAGAGGGTAATTCCATGTCAAATCATCCAGAAAAAAGTAAAATTGTAATCCACTCCCTTCAATTTTTCTGAAATTTTGTACAGCTGTGGACTGTGTTAAAGATAGACATTACCCAAAATTTGAGTTTACAATTCCAAGAATTGTCGGAGTTATTTCGATTTTTAGCTGGTGTTCGCGAAAAATGGCGACTTTTTTAACATATTTTTCTCTGTAAAATGACTAATTAGAACCAATTACAACGGAATTTTTTCAAACGTAATTCAATCCTAAAAGTAAGGAATAATTTAGTATAATTTTCGTGTCATTAAACTAAACAGTAAAAAAGCCTTTGGGGAATAAAAGTTGATTAACTCAGCTTTAGTATAATAACGGTTCATCAGGGGAGGAATTGATGATAGTTGTAAACAGTTAAAAAGTTAATTATTTCTACCCGCCCCCCACACTCATTCTTGACCCTCCTCTCTTTTTTCCCAAAAACATCTTGTTTATCTTATCCCCCAACCTTTTTTTTTTTAAAACGTAATTATTTGTTGACTCTACCAATCATCCTTCGAAATTAAATTTTATTTCATTTCTTTTTACAAACATTTTATTTTTTTCGCATCAATACCAGAACGAAGTGTTTATATTCTTTTTTGAAAAAAAATTTTTTTTTTTCTTGATCTCTGTATAATTAACTTTTTAACTGTCGGCAATATCATCGATTTCTCCCCTGATAGAAGATGAACTAAAAGACCTTCGGTGCTAACCACTGTTCATTCAAATCCATATATAAATTTTGTACCACCAAACGTATATATATATATATATATATATATATATATATATGTGTGTGTGTAAAAATGGAAAAGGAATTGAATCCGACAATATGAGGAAAAATGAGTAAAGAAAAGAAATGTAAATGGATAAAATGAATTTAATCGATATCACATTAATCGATATCACTTACACATGTGTTTCGGTCAGTTTATGTGTGTGAAAATATTTATGTGTGTGAATGTGTGTGAAAATATTTCGCACACATACAAGAATCGACCATTCAAAATAAATGTTCACTCTGAGGAAGGTCGATTCTTGTATGTGTGGCGAAATATTTTCACACACATAAACTGACCGAAACACATGTGTAAGTGATATCGATTAAAGTGATATCGATTAAATTCATTTTATCCATTTACATTTCTTTTCTTTACTCATTTTTCCTCATATTGTCGGATTCAATTCCTTTTCCATTTTTACATATATATATATATATATATATATATTTTGGAGGATATGTTAGATCTCATCAGCAAGGTTATAGACCTAATAGGTCGAAATGGGATTCAGGGATTGACATTTTACTCGATTTGTTTAGCCTTACATTTGAACATATATGCCCGCCTATATTCATTAATATTAACTAATTAATTTTCAAAATTAGGTATGACTTCAATTAAGCACATATCCTCCAAAAATTGTCTGCTAAAAGCCATATAAAAAAATAAACACATTTGTTTGTTTACTTAACCTCATATATATATTATATATATATATATATATATGTGTGTGTGTGTGTGTTAATATATATATATATATATATATATATATATATATATATATATATATATGTATATATATATATATGTGTATGTGTGTGTGTATGTGTGTGTGTGTGTGTGTGTGTGAAAGACGGAGTGAATCCGACGGTATGTAGTAATAGTAAGAAATTTGAAAAAACACAGGTTTGAAATAAATGAGTGATAAGTTTATTAGCCGACGCTGCAGTGTTTCAATCTGTTAAGTAGATCTTCTTCAGGGCATTTGTTGATATAAGGAAAAGTAATAAAAAAAATTTTTATCACAGAATATTTTTTTTATTATTACTACTCTGTATTTTTAATATATTGAGCACTTTTGGATTATTTACTGATGCCACTGCGACAGAAAAGTTAAAGCGGCAATTGGATACTATAATATATATACCTTTGATATATATATATATATATATATAAATACCTTTATATATATCTCTTATTATAATGGAGATTGTGTGTTTTTCTGTCTGTAACCGAAACTATATTACTACTCAAGTCACAATTCCCTTAGTTATTTACATCACATCCTCCATGATTTTATTGTTATTCAAACCTCAATTATTAATAAAATTGTTTTACATTATTAATACTGTTAACCATATCTACCTATTATTAAGATGTGATTGTATTTATATATACAAAATATAGTGGTTTGCAGTGTGAATGGAAGGCTAATTTGCATATTGATATTAAAAATTTGATTTTAATAAATATGTGCTCAGTATTATTGATTTCTAATTGTTTGTTTTATCTTAATGAATATGAGCAAAAATCTCTCCAATAAATCCATTAACAATATTAACAGTAATTCTATTTTTTACTTCCTAATTTAACTAAATAGTTAAATTATGAAAATTTAGCAATGAAAGATGGGAGGGAAGAAAAAGCAAGTTTTAGTTGTTCCCCCTCTGTTTCAAATCTTTTTTATCGGTATCTTATTTAGTTCCATTACCCTTTCTAAGTTAACATAATATTTTATTACATTAAAACTTAAATACTTGCACCCGGAGGGTGCATATATTTGCTAGTATATATAATTCAACAAAATAATTATTAGTTGTTTTACACTTAATTATTCTGAAATAACCTGATACCATAAAAATAATCCCATCACAGGAATCCCTTGTCGTATCAATTTTGGACAGAATTAGTTTCAAGCAATAAACCTGGGGGTAAAACTACATTTTCAGAAAACGGTAATAATAGGATATGGAATTAAACGGAATGGGTCCGGCTCTTGGGGAAAATGGTGGAAAAAAAGAGGGGGGTGGCAATTTGTGTTCTTACTTTACGACTAACCAAAGTGACCGACTCATCGGCTGATATTTGTCCGGCATTAAGTGTTAATTAAACTAGCAAGAGGTGTCATTGCTTTTAGTGTTTCAGATATATATATATATATATATGGTCAAATTCACAGGAGAGATTTTCGTGATTTCTCCACAGTGTAACTTCAGTTGATAGTGATTCTGACGGTGGGGAGGGGGTTGAGGGGGGTTGAGGGGGGTTGAGGGGAGGTCAGATACAGAAATCCGGTTCCAGTAGAATACTTTGGAGATCTTTAGACAAATATCAGACGAAAACGAAAACATTCACCCAATACCGATTCATTGCTGTCGATAAATGAAGACATTTCCCCTGGGGTGGGGGGGTTGCCAATTTGTCTTTATCTCAAGTTACAAAATAAAATAAAAAACACCAGCAAGGATACCCGGCAATGTTTGGGTTTGGTTAGGTTTGTTGACTTCCAATTTGGCTTGTTTTACGGCATATCAACCTCAGTGGGTTATTTAATGCCGACTAAGTTTTTGAAATGAATTCATTCTTAATGGATACTCAATTTTCTTTTATAAACACATTTTTCTATTAAACTCATAGATGAGACTTTCCAGGTCAGAGTGGACCTGGGATCAATGGTGATGAAGAGGTGTACCACATTTCCCAAACCTCCAGGACTGGAACCTCACCATCAGATAGAGTTTAACATCATTCCCAGGAGATGTAGATCCTCAGCCACCGCCTTTTTGCACCCATATGATAAAAAGGGTTGGGGCTTGCCATAAGGGCAATATGGTCGGGGCAATCACATATGGCTTGATGTGGCCAGCCGATTGTATATATATATATATATATATATATAATATATATATATATATATATATAATGTTGGAATTTTTAAAAATGCGTTATCTGTATTAAAAATAAAATGAATTTTATTTTTAATTTTTAAAAATCAGAGGCATTACAGTTTATAATAAGACTCACAAGAGCCTGATGTAAAATTGTATAAAAAGTGTATAATTGTATAAAAAGTGTATATTAAGATATCAAAATTGTTCATAATACACTCCAACTATTAAATAAGTAAGCAATAAGTCCACAGCACAACTGAAAAAGATGTAAGGTTCCAGAAAGTTTGTGGTGTTGGTAAATCCGTGGTGTTTATGGATAATTATCTTCAGAGGAGCAAACATCCATATGTATTGTTTTTTCGTTAGACAAGTATGTAAAATAAAAGGAAATTAATCCGACAGTGTGAATTTGATATATTGAAAAAAACAAATGAGGTTTACAAATGCTTGGGATCATCAGGAGAGAATGTGCACCGTCTCAGGGCCTTCCTCTCAACGGTTTTAACTGCACATCTTTTATATATATATATATATATATATATATATAAGATAAAAAAAGATGCTTTACCGCAAAATTGAATATTGAGTTTAATCACTTCTGCAATAGTCTTTAATTAATTAATTTCTCGATTAAATCAATTACAATTCACCCTGATGATCCGTTTTGGTGAAACTTGAGTAGGTTATCTATCTATGCTTTTTTATGTGATGCTTCACCGCAGAATAGAATATCGAGTTAATCACTTCCGCAATAGTCTTTAATTAATTAATTTCTTGATTAATCAATTACAATTCACCCTGATGATCCGTTTTGGTGAAACTTGTGTAGGTTATTAATCTATACTTTTCTAATATATATATATATGTATATATATATATATATACATATATATATATATAGTCGGGTGGCCTAAAGTCGGTATCAATCAGTGAGGGAATCTATCCCTTTTTCACTAGCGCTAGATCAAGGAGATTGTTTTTGCGTCTGAGATGGAGCGCCAAATCTACCACCAGCTCCTTACTTTACTGCACAGATGCGTGTGCTACTCATACACCGAGTTGGCGAGGGCCGGTATCGAACTAGGAACCTTGCGGTTTCTGGCCGAACGCTCTACCGACTAAGCTAATATATATTATATATATATATATATATATATATATATATATATATGGAGAGAGAGAGAAGAGAGACAGAGACAGAGACAGAGACAGAGAATACGAGAGTGTAAGAGGGAAAGTTAACACAGGGAGGAAGAGCTATACATAGGAATATTCTAAATCAAGTTTTATTCAATGTATATATATATATATATTATATATATAATATATATGCATATATATATGTGTGTGTGTGTGTCTGTATATATATATATAAGTAATAAGTCGTTGGGGGGCCTAAAGTCGGTATCAGCCAGTCAGCGAGGGAAGTCAATCTCCTTTTCCAATAGCGCTAGACCAAGGAGATTGTTTTTAGCATCTGAGGTGGAGCGACACACCTACCATCAGCTCCTTACTTTACCACACAGATCCCTGTGCTACTCATACGCTGAGTTTTGGGAGGACCGGTATCGAACTAGGAACTTGTGGTTTCTAACCGAACGCTCTACCGACTGAGCTAACCCGGGCGCCTATTTGTATATATATATATAATATAAATATGTGTGTGTGTGTGTGTTGGGTGTGTGTGTATATATATATATATAATATATATATAGGTATATATATATATATATACAAGCAATTTCCTTTTATAAATTTGTTTACCATTCAAATACAACAGACTTTATTTTTTTCTGAATTAATTTTTTCTTTTGAATCGAAGAAGAACATAATATAAATTATTAATATATAGAGTAGAGAGAGAGAGAGAAGAGAGAGAGAAGAGAGGATAAAAGAAACGATAGAAGATTGAGAGAACACTGAGACAAAAGAGCTATAACATAGGAATGTCTAAATCAGATTTTCTTCAAATATATATATTTATATATATACTATATTTTTGCGGTAGACAAGCAATTTCATTCATTTTTATAAATTTGTTTGCGCAATGTCAAATCACGACAGAAAATTTATTTTTGCTGAAGTTTTATTATTTTCTTCTTTTTTTTCACTTTTTGGAACGTTCAAAATTTCAATATCTGAAATGACAAGTAATTGGAGCAAGAATTTTTTCTATCTAGGGATAAAATGCTTTATGATTCCAAAATCACCACGAGATCTTGAAAAAGAAGATCTTAGATAAAGAAGAAATGATCCTTGTCGGTTTTTTTCATTTTCTAT
>JALAJA010000818.1:0-14440 GCA_023376005.1 Doryteuthis pealeii
AGCAAACCGCTATTTGTATAATAAATATAATGATGTTATCAGTACGTTAGACATAGTAACAGTATTAATAATGTAAGACGATTTTATTAATAATGAGGTTTAGATAAAAATTAAATCATGGAGGATTGATGAAATAACTAGGAAATTTGTGACTTCGAGTAGGATATAGTTTCGGTTACAGACAGAAAAAAACAACACAAACTCATTATAATAAGATATAAAATATTTTTTTATGTTGCTTGGTATTACGTCTTGAATGAAATCTGTAGTGTGTAGTCTTGCTATAAAAGAAAATTCGACAGTCATGCGTGTGATACTGGATTCTTTCATGTTTTCTCCGCGGGTTTGCATATGTAAAGAAATGAATGTTGCTGTGCGTGTTCGATGCTGGTTACAAATAGAAAATTAATTTTCGAGAGTGGAAGAGGATATCACTTGACTTCATCCAGCAGAGAATCTACGAGACATCTTCAAAAAGCTTTGAAAATTCTCCTCTAGATCTCCATCAAGACACAACATCATTATCGAATGCAATTGACAGAACGTATGGAAAATTAAATGAACAGACGCTTTGAAACCACCTGCGCCCGTTTAATAATAGCTCGAGTTTTCTAAAGGCTTCTGGTGGGAAATTAATTTTGAAAGATTTTCGTTTTGTTTAATTAATTTACATGTGAACAAGATATTTTTATTTGAGAAATGTGTACTATTTATAGTTCAGATATTGGTCTTTGCATTTGATATTTTCATGGACTTTTAATTAATAAATTCATGTTATCACACTAGATATTGTATATTTAGAAGAGAAAACTGGATTTATAATGATTATTCCGATAACGTAAAGAATGTAATTTTTCCTTTTGTATTACTTTGGTTGTTTGGGTGGGTGGTTGTATTTTTACGGCATTTCAACCCATTGGGTTATTTCATGCGGAAATTGTTTTATCTGTTACAATTTATGAGGAGTCATAAATTGTGAGCAGTATCTGTAATTAGAATTAAATTCGTTTTTTTATGTTTGAGATCAGAGAGTGGAAATTTACCAGTGACGGTTATAACCCCCTGATCTCTGGAAAACGTGCCATGATAAGACACGTGACTGTTTTTAGTTTTAGTTTAGAATTTTAGATTCAGTCCGGCCGTCAAAGAGTTTAGACGTGCTCTGAGGTTGGTCTCCCCTCACGACTATAGAATCATGGGCTAAATAAAAAAGCAACAATAAAGTATTGTTAGTTGTTTTGATTAAATTACAAAATCAGCCTAAATAAAGCCCTTAGTTAGAAGAATCAGTCAGCAACAGACAAGATGACAGCGAAGATGGGAGAAGAATCAACAAGAACGAGAGTAACTCGAGAAATGAAGTCATAAAGTAAGCATCTCCTCTCCAAGTAAGTCTCAAATATATATATATATATTTATATATATTATATATCATATATATATAAACATCAATCATATGTCTTCTATCATCCGAGAACTCTCTCACTCACCGTTAGATACCCGTGCTTGATGTGAGTATATAACAATTCCTTCTTGATAGATAATGATTTTTTTAAACTTAGTTTTTTAAACACAGTTTTATACTCACTTTTTAAAAAATATTTAACTCATAGATGGGACCCTAACAGGTACTGCTAATCCGGGTCAGAGTGAACATTGGACTAATAGTAATGAAGGGGTACTTTACATTCCCCAGAGTTCCAGGATTGTAACTTCCCCATCAGAGTTTAACGTCATACCCAGATCAATAAGACACTTAGCCACCGCCTTCTAGCATATATTTTATTTAAAAAATTGGGGCTTGCTATGAGGGCAATAAGGTTGGTACACATATATGCATGCTAGGGGGTGTTGCTATTGATTTAACTTATGGTAAGTACACTGTGTTTCAAATTGTTAACGAGATGACCCTTTTCCATGCTCTCAAAAATCAACTCGTTGGATTATCGGGAAATGATGACACATGCATATACATCTATTCCGTAAAATCGTAAGGTTCTAAATAAGGGTAACAGATGTTACCGTTATTTACCTGATTCAATTAAATTACTAGGAGTCAGAGGTGTAGTAAAATCTGTGCAAAACATCAAGGCCATCAACTGTTGCACGAATTCGTCTGAGAACAGAACATTCGAGAAATTGACCTTCCTGTTCTCATTTGCCCATTTCAAACGCAGTTGTATGTGTATTTTGTCAATTGAAGTTTTGCCACTGGTTTCACTGATGTCCAACCTTTTCTGAAGACATAGCGAGTACTTCTAGACACTGTTATTCTTCAATGCTCTTAAAAGTGCTCCACTGGTCAGGCCAGGGTTAATTACTGCTTGAAGTTTCATTCTTGATCAGAATGTCGGAAAACAAACTCGAGTGACCATTATCGACCCTCTGACGTATCTTCCTGGGAGCTGCACAAATATTCTAACATTCGGTGATATCTTCCAATTATTTTGGATATTTCTAATGTAGATTTGCCTTTCGAAAATTCCTGTAATAATATATTTCTTAGAAGTCTCAAGTCACATTTGCAGCCCATACTTGCACGATTATAATGACATCGTTTATAGCCTGGCACATTTTTATATCATGTTAATGGCCACCGTTTGTTTCCGCTTGTGCAGAACAATACAGTTTTTATACAGCTACGTTTATATCTATTCCCATCATACTTGAAAAGTTTCGTAAAATTCCGATTGGAAGGTTTGTGTGAAAATGTAAAAATGTCACCTCGTTAAAATTTGAAAACTGAGTTTATTAAATATTATTCTGAACATGCTAAGTAAAAAACGATATTTATGAAAACATTCTTTTTAGACGTGTCCTAGTTGGTTTAAGATAACTGTATTTTATATGCAAATCGGCTAAATAAGCAAATATTTTTAAAAAGTCAAAAGTATACTTTACTTGAAATCGCTTGACACTGACAGAAGAATATATTTATGGTGCAGTGTAACAGCCGCATTACAGGGTACTGGCTATGGAGCTGAGTTTAGTATTCTTACTGGACGACAGATCATGTGTTAGTCGTATTTATTTGTCAATCAGTCGCTGGTTTTTTCTATAAATAGTGTTTGAGCCTGCTTTATGATTTGCTATACATAATGTCGCAACAGTAAAATCAGTGGATGTTGATATGTATGAAATATACTGTCACACGGCGCTGGTGATATTACACAACAAAAAGTTTCTGATAAAAACCAACGCGAAATGTGTTGTTTCATATACTGATCGCCAGGAGAGTGGATATATGAATAAATATGTGGAGGCGCAGGGCATAAAGTCTGGGATAGACGTACAGATATATAGATATAGATATGGATAGATATTAAAACTGGAATGATGTATTGAAAAGCCTATATATATTATTAATATATTATATATATATATATATATATATATACTAAACAAAGGTGACCAATTGGGTTACTCATTGAGCTCTCTCTTTCTCTCTCTCTCTCTTCTCTCTCTCTCTCTCTCTCTCTCTCTCTCTCTTCTCTCTTCTCCACTCTAAGAGAACCTACATAAAGGCGTTATCAATAATATTTCATTCATAACTAAATACTAACAAAACAGTAAGAAAGCCTTTAGGAGACAAAGATTGATTACTCAGCTTTAGTATAATATATATATTATATAATATATATATATATTGTATATATATGTGTGTGTGTGTGTGTGTGTGTGTGTGTGTGTGATAGATTAAAATTGATAGATTGATATAGAGATAGATAGTGTTATGGTAAACTATCATATAGAAGGATACCTACCTATATTATAAATCTTGATTTCATACATGTTTTGATAAAACCAGTATATTTTCCTTTTTGACAAAAACTTGGTTTTCAATTGACTGATAAGACTATCAGTTAGATCGTAAAATACCTTTGCTGAGAGATCAAAAGAAACAACAGTCTCTAATCATAGAGATATAAAAAGTAAGCTAATAAATAGGTTTAAAAATAGTAAATCTTTATTCAATACTGTCAGAAAGGCAGATTTACCATCACCAGATCTAAAGTCATGCATCAAAAATGCGAGACAAAGACGAAGATGACAATTCAGAACACATTTAAGTAAATTATAAATCTTTGAAAATAGATTAAATAGAATTAAATGAAATAGAATAAAAGGTGTTTTATATTTGCTTGAAGCATTGTGTTTTTATTGTTTGTTGGTTGGTTTTGTAGGCTATAACATGCAAGTTGTTAAAGAAAATGAAGGTAACTATGGTGTTGTTTCTTACCCTGTAATTTATTCTAATATTTCGAGATAAAAATCTCTCCCACAGAAGATCTTCAGAACTGAAGTTGTTGCTTGTGACATGCCATTTGGTTCTGTCTCATGCCTTCCAAACTCCTCTCTCTCTCTCTCTCTCTCTCCTCTCTCTCTCTCCTCTCTCGCTCTCTCTCTCTCTCTCTGTGTGTGTACTTATGCGTGTGAGACTCTTCAGTTTTTGATTTATCATTCCATAAAAATTATATACACACACCCATAAATAACCAAACTGACCAATAACAGAAAAAAAGTTATGGAATTTTAATCGCACACACATATAATTGAAAAAAATAGGAGGTTCTGTTAGTAAACAAAAGAAAATGTATGCTTAGAAGGCAAGCCAGATCTGGAATGATAATCAAAACTTAACAGGCTCAACAAGCATAAGCACACACACACACAACACACATATATATACAACACATACACACACACACATAAACAAACACTCAACAACACACAAATAAACAAACACTCACACACCACACACACACACACACACACACACACACATACACACAGGTATGGAAGACATGAGACAGAACCAAATGGACTGTCACTCGCAACAACTTCAGTTTCTGAAATCTTCTGTGGAAGAGATTTTTATCTCGAAAATTAGAATAAATCACAGGTTAACAAACAACACATAGATACAATTCTTTTCTTTACACTTACATTGTGTTCGCCTTCAAACCAACCAACAAACCGAAATGAAATAGCAAAATAAAATCAAAATCATTCATGTGAAATTTGAGTAGTAACAAATGGGAAATGTTGCATTGTTCTGTCAAACAAGACAGAGACAACAGGTCCCTCCGACGGAATTATCATTTCGCGAGTTGCATTACTTATCGGTGCGACTTGGGGGGGGGATCAAGACGAGTAATGGTACACATATGCTAGACTTATGGGAAAGTTGGGGGCAATCAACAGACACGATGTAATGACGATGGACCACTATTTTGCGTTTTAATAATTTACCGCTGTCTGGTGCTTAGACGTGATCAGAGAGAATAATTATCCGTACAATGTCAACAGGTTATTTTTAGTTCTACTCTCATTTAATTCTTTCTTTCACTTTTATGTACATCTAATTCAGCTTTCTAAACTACATTTCATCGTATTCAGTTCATAAACTATGTATCAGTATATCTATCTATATAGCGCCCTGTCGACTGATTTACAATATAGTAACCATATGCGCCCAAAAGGTGGCGATATTTGATGGAGAGGCTCCGGTTCAAGATATCTGAAGAGTGTTTAAATACCCGGTCATTGCCATCATTCCATGTCCATCTGACCAAAGAAGGTCGTACCTGGTTGGGTCAAAGAAATGTTTTCAAATTATCATATCAGATAGAATAGAATCAACATTTGATAGTAATAACCCTATATCATTAGTAATAGAATAGTTGATTAAGTTGCATTATTATTATTATTATTATTATTATTATTATTATTATTATTATTTAAAATTTAGATTTTACATGTATTTCGGCTTTGAAGGAAGAGACCACATTTTTAGAGAACTCCACTGAAAGCAAATAATACGTATCTCATTCCTTGCTCTCTTACTATATATATATATATATATATATATATATATATATATTATATATATATATATATATATATATATATATAGTTAGGAGGTTGATTTAGAAGGCTATCACAATGCAGATGTAAAAAAATATGGTAACAATGGTGTTGTGTGTTAACCTGTATTTTATTTTGAATTTTCGAGATAAAATCTCTTTTTCAAAAGATCACTGGAACTGAAGTAGTCTAGTTATGGCATTTCTATTTAAATGATTTTTTTTTTTTGAAAAATGATGGTATCTTTTATATAACTGTATTCACGTGTTGCATGTTTACGTGAATGCGGGTTTTTTGGTTGTACGTGTGTGTATGTTGTCATGCGCGTGTCCATGAAAATGCGTGTTGGCGGTTACGTATGACTATATATATATATATATATATATATAATATATATATATATATATATATATATATATCAGCACTATTCAAGAGATGACCGATGTCGTTGGTATTGTGTATTTCTTAAGAGAACTATTTTGACGTAGATAAAGTTAATTTATTAAGCTCATAATAATCGTTTAGATAATCAATATGATAATTATTAGATCACGATTTCCTTCTCTGTAGAATACCAAACTACACCTCTGCATACGTAAGAGCCCCGCTAATGGGATATTAGTTGGCTTGGGTGGTGACCGCTATTCTAAGGACGAAATCCTTAAAAAATTCACCCCCCATTTATATATATATATATATATATATATATATTTATATATATATATATATATATATATATATATATTATATATATATATATATATATATATATATGGGACATTGAAGAGAGGACTTAAAGGAGAAGAAAAATCTCGCGAATCAAAATTTTGACAGTCGAGAACAAAAAGTATCGAATAAGTCTGAATATTGAATGAATATATAAATTGCTCAATACATATACAAGAACTGGTTTAGAAAACCAACCAGCCATGGTCTAGTGCATGCTTGTTAGATATTTCAATTTTGCATCAACAAATTACCAGGTGTAATAGGGCAGTCGCTTGTAGAATAAATTGTTTTCAAAGTACGTTTGTTTAGATTATATTTTTCTGTGAGAGAGGGAAATTGTAAAAATCTTCTTTAAAATTGGCTTGCACAGTGACAGTAATTTGAATTCGCAATAATGATTTTAAATACTTTTTTTTAAGTTGGGAATTCTGATTGAAAAATAGTTGATCAATATTGATCTTTAAAGACGTGTGAAAAAAAATCGGTAAATATTTCGTTCTCAGAATGGATTTGCATCTGAGTTTGGAATCAACACGAATATTTGTAAAAACAATAATAAACAATGCCTCAACTTTCTATATGATGTGCGATTCGAATGGGAAAAGATTAATTAATTTAATCATTAGGACAACTGTAACAGCTGAATATTTTTAAGCACTTTCATTTATTGTTAAAAAATGAAGACATAGAATTTTGAGCTATGAAAGAAACTATTCATTATTTATTGGTATATATATATATATATATATATAGTATATATATATATATATATATATATATATATAATATATAATATAATATATTATATATACATATTAATGAATATATATTCATAATATACAATATTATATATATATTATACAATGTAATACATATATAGATATATAATATATATATATATATATATATATATATAATATTATATATATATATAATATATATATATTATATATATTATTATATATATATATTATATTATATAATATAGTGATATATATATTATAATATATATATATATATAATATATATATATATAATATAATAATAAAAAGATAAATATTGTTATGTAATATGATTAATTTATTAGTTATTATAGATTTGAGCTCTCTTAGGGTTTTATAAAAATCCTTGTTTACACCTACATTAACATACAGTATGGATGTACAGTGATATTCTGATGATCCAAATAGAATTCTCCTTAATTACCAGTCAATTGGATTATTTTTAAAATTTTGGCTTCAAATTATTATTTTTAAACTGAAATGAAATATATTCATATAAAACCTGCATTAATTCTGTGCATCTCCTTTCTCCTTTTCTTTCATTTTGACATTTTTTCAATTGTTATTTCAACAAGTGCAAATCCCAAACAAGAGATTATGAATATTTATATCATAACGCCAATCCAAAACCAGTTTAAAGAAACTAGATATAAATCCCTCCCTCATTGTTAAGGATGCTCAATGGATTAATGAAAAAAAAGTGATTAGTTGTGCTACGAAAATGTTGCACAGATCAATTCCACAATCAGGACAGCCGCCCAGAAAAATAGACATAATTGCATTATACACGCAGACACTCATGCATCGCTGCACACTACCCTGTGATATGCTGTTGAATTGTCGACAGCCTCTCTACATGAGGGTAATACCCACCCAAAAGTCACATAGTGTGCAAACAAACAAAATGTTATTAGTAAATAGAAATAATTACTTGACATATAAAATTATTAGTATTAGGATAGGAATACGTGAACCCTACAACATATATATTATACTTAAAGCTGAAGTTAATCAATCTTTGCTTCCTAAAGGCTTTTTTACTGTTTAGTTTATTGATACGAAGATTATATTAAATGATTCCTGACTTTTACGTTGGAATTATGTTTGAAAAAAATATGTTTTAATTGGTTGTATTAGTTGTAATTTGCAATTACGTCAAAGATCACCAATCTCTTACTTTACTCTGTGTCTATCACTTTCTTCCTCTCTATGTATCTCTTGACGACTTCTCGTTTTATCCTGTTAGTTTCTCTGGAGAGTTTGATATATATATACTATATATATATATATATAGTATATATATATATTATATATATATATAGGAGAGAGAGAGGAGGAGAAGAGAGAGTGAGAGAGAGAGAGACGAGGGGGACGGGAGAATTTTGAAATGTATTTATATGTTAAATTTCACAATCAGCAATCCGTAGCTTAAATGAGGTCAAACATTCCCTTCTTAGAAAGCTTACCAAAACGATTTTAAGGTTTGTTCCGGCTGTATTTTTAAAGATATATTCCCTTTGCTAACTCCCTTTGCCCTAATATCAATTATCTACCAGAGCTGGATGGGTGACCCAAGGGGTTACATTTGTTGCTATTTTTAAATCTAACCACCGCGAAAAAAAAGAAGAATGTTAATACTTCAATTATCATCTCTACATTCAAACCAAAAATATTCAAAGTCTTAAATAACCAATGCACAAGAAAGTATAAACTTTAGAGTTACTTAATTTTCAATGATTCTTGTCAGATATGCTGAGGGAAATTGTGCATTTAATAATAAATAACATGAACAGTCCCAAGTTAATTTCCACGTCTTCATTTAAACACTTTTGTAAAAGAAAAGTTTAAATAGATGAGCCAAGAAAACTGATCACCTTCTCCACATAGACATGTGAAAAAGTGTAAATTTAAGTAGACTCCATTTTACTCGATATACCAGAAAGAGTTGGACTATTGAATAGAATGGATCTGCAAAGAAACATCAGTAATATGAATAGATGTTCAATTTTCTTCACAATTTATGGTGCGTTAATTAATCTTCCGATAATGTTCCACAAGTGTATGTGGATCTCCGTAAACGTTGCATAATTTCTTATCATGTTGTTACAGATCTACTAGAGTGGATCGGATTAACAAAAAAATGGGATGATTGTTTATTCACAGAAATAAAGGATTGATTATGAAAATGAACAAATAATAATGTTAGTGGCTGATACTAGAACTGGACTCAGAACAATAAACTAATGAATATAGTGTAGTATACATATATATGCATTTACCTATAGATAAGAAACCCACCTATTGATAGTATACCCAAATGCTTGATTTACTTAAGTGAAGTTTTAACCAAATTTTATTCTTAATTCATGTTATAAGAAATCTATGTTCAATTTATTTGATTCTTTGAAATATGTCTCCATTACATGGTAGTAGAGTGTACTGGGGAATTCCATGTCTTTGTATAAAAGATTAAAATTCATGAGGTTTTTTGGTAAGGAAGCATCTGAGAAAAGATCTCTGCGAAATATTGCATAATATTTCTGTAATGTTGTCACATACCACCCCTAGGGTGTATCTATGATCTTAGTGTAATGTGAGGGTTCAAACTATCAATAGCAATAAAAGCACTGAGAGTTCGATTCTGAAATTGAAGAAATAATAATGCTGGTGGCTAATACCTGAACTGTGACTCAGAACAAAAACCAATTAATAAACAGTTGCTGGACTTATCGATAGGGTGGGCAATGCCAAATGTAATGTCTCTAGGACACTGGAAAACTGTGCGTTTATTGGCCAATTTGTTGTGTTATTGTACTAACGCCTGATCCAGTCCCCGCACACGCATTGCTGTCTTACTCAGTCTTGTCTGCGAGTTGTTTCTCAAAGAACTCACGATTGACACTATGCATAGAGAGAGTTTGCGTGGTTATTTTAAGTACGCAAACAAATAACATTTTTTCCACTCTCTCTTCCTTATTTTTTAAATGTTTTAATGGTTTCTTTACTCTTTTTTCATGTCTTTCACCTATATTTTTAGGTTATCGTGAACTTTAGAGACTAAATTCCTACTATAAAATTGAATTGCGCATTATTGAAATGAATTTAATTGTTATTAAAAATACATTTTATGATATTTTGGAGTTAAAACATGCATTAAACTGGATTTGAAAGCGTTCGTGTTGCTTTTTTCCGTGAAAATTACGTTGGAATCAAAGATGGCTCCATTGTTTACAAGCTACGTCTCGGAAATAGGAACTAAGGGACTTAACTCTCATTGCTTCAGATTAAGTCAACAGGCTATGTGTCCAAAAAGATGGTTACCGAGTTCGGATGGATCCGAGTCCGAGAGGGTTCCAGAGTCCGAAAATAAATACATGAAGAAGGCCGGAAGGCATATCGGCCGAAAGGTTGTACAGATAACCTTGGGTTTTTATGGCACTTAATGATTGACATTCATCTCCATAAACAGAAATGTCTAGCGAGTTGGAATTGACGTCAAATAACTTCCACAAGTGGAGGTAGGGAGTTTGGAACGACAACGACGTTCAACGCTTCTTCAATGAGAGCAGCGAGGTGGGTATCATATGAGCATATAAATACTTCCATAGTGCCTACTAGAATCCATCGACCGAAATGACGAATATGTAGAAATAGATTTCATGATCAGACATCAAAATGATGTAAACGTTATCAACAATAGACGTTTCTATGATTTTCTAAATATTTTGAAGACCTTTACCCTCTCTCTCTCTCTCTCTCTCTCTCTCTCTCTATATTATATTATATATATATATATATATATATATTATATATATATATATATATATATAAGCCCTTATGAATGCCAAAAAATTGGCATTTCACAGAAGAATTGGATTTATTTGAAACTACTTGACCGTTCGAATATTTTCAATGTCGTTAAGCACGCGAAATTTGTCGAAAAACTTAATGAATTTTTAAATAATGATTTTTTTAGTATCTTAAGATTTTCATTTTTAACGCTAATGATAAGTGAATAGGTGTTTGAGGGCAAAACATTGTTTTCTTTTTATGTATACAATACCACACACACACACACACACACACTCAAAAACCACACACAGACACACACACGCATATATATATATATATATATATATATATATATATTTATATATAATATATATGTGAGAATTTTTATAATATATGACAGATATGATTGATAGTGTCTGTGCGCCAAAGTTATTTATTTTTTTGGGGGTGCGTCTTGTTGATTACTGTACGTAGTTTATTATTATTGTATACTGTTTTAAATATTTTCTTTTTAATTGATTCTTAGTCTGGTTTTGTATTCAGTTGTTTTTTTTTGTTTTTGTTTTCTTTGCTTTTTTGTTTTATTATGATATTAGCACCGTTAGGCCCACCTCATCTATATATCAACACTCTTGTTCCTTTATCTTCCGACCGTTCTCATCTTACACGCACCCTCTGGTTACTCAAAGTCGAAGACGAAATCTTGATTACCTGTGTCGCTTATCCCCGAATTCTTATTTTTTGCAGCTCAGCTAAAATTGTACATTCCGTGTTCATTATATAGAAATAAAAGGAAGGAAAAGGCGTGATATGAAAAATATAATAAGAAACGGCTGCGTTAGCTCAGTCGGTAGAGCGTTAAGCTAGAAACCATAAGGTTCCTAGTTCGATACGGCCCTCGCCAACTCAGCACATAGATCTGTGTGGTAAAGAAGGAGCTGATGAGAGGTATTGCGCTCCACCACAGACGCAAAAATAATCTACTTGATCTTGCGCTAGTGAAAAGGGGATAGACTGCCCCACTGATTGGCTGATACCATGTTTTGGCCTCCTCGATGACTTTACTTACTTTTTATAGAGAGGGTTGGCTGGTTCGTTTGTTTGTTTACGGCACATCAACCCTTTTCGGGTAATCTAATACCGAATGCAAGTCATTTTGATATGATTACTTACAGTACTTGCTTAGATGGTTACCCATCGAAGTATTTACAGGCTCATCGCTGCTTATCTTCGATGGTCTAGCGGGGACCGCGTTACTTTAAACCTGACTCGACCGTAAGCATAAACGAGGAGTGAAGGAAGTGATACGCTAACCTGTTTCAGTCAAAGAATGAAAAAAGAAAAATACCAGTGAGAGACTTAAATCAAGATTATTTACTTTTACATATTGGATATTTTGAATAACATATATCAACGTAGTAATAATACATTATCATACTTGGTATATCCAAAGGTACTGCGAGCATTGCATATTTTTCGTAGATTTTAGTTTTATTGGCTAAGTATTATTTGGCTAAGCATTCTTTCTGTTTCGTATCTATACAACCGATTATGAGGATCATTTGCTTGTAATGCCATTTCTGTCTCTGAAGAATTCTCTTTGAAGTCATTTTGCTTCTAGACATTTCTTTTTCATTTAATGACTGCTTTGTTATCTTCCTCGATGCTCTAGTCAGCCATTATTTCATGTCTTTCACTTTTACAACGTGCTAATACCCCATTCATTGATTGTAAAGAGTGACAAGAAACTGCAGTGATGAATAGTCTATTTCTGTTACACAGCGGGCTCCGATAGAAAGGAGTTTTAGGTTCGGTTTAGATGTAACACCAAGGCCAGAAGTATGGAGTACACGGTGAGAATCGAACTCACTTACAATGGTCGTAATCTAGATTTGCTAAGCAATTACACTACAGGGTGCCTTTTAGGTCGGTTTATCTCGTTAGTGAGCGTCTGTCTATCAATCACAAGGTTCCGGTTCGATACCGGTCCTCGCCAACTGGGGTGTATGAGTAGCACAGGATCTGTACGTTAAAGTGAAGATCTGTTTGCAGTGTAGCGCTCCACTTCAGACTCTAAAATAATATATTTGGTCTAGAACTTGTGAAAAGTGGATAGACTCCTCGCTGATAGGCTGATACCGATTTTAGACCACCTCGGCGACTTTTATTGACAAAATAGTTCAATATATAAAAGGTATAATAACCATGACTTAATTTTCTCTTGCTCTTTTTTCTTTCTTCCATCTTGTCCACTTTCATTATGTTCGACTAAACAGATTAGCGTTTTCGCTATCCGCGTAACCAAACCCTTCTCTCTATATTTCTCATACATTCTTCCTTTTTATTAGATGTTTTTTATTATATTATATATATTATTTATATATTATTAATTATTTTCTCCAATTTCTTTCGTGAATGACCATTCCGTTTTTATTATAAATAATATAAACGGAATGGTCCATTAACGTGACGACACTCATACAAAATAACAATTCGGTGGATAGTAGCATCAGATAATCAAACATTTTGTATTTAATTTTGACGGATTTTAACGCTCTCATTTTTAACCAGGGAGTATTGCAAAATGATAACGTCATACAAAATACGAACACGAGTTATTAATAGAGGGTGGACCATAATGAGGGGACACATTTTAAATGCTATTTCTCAGATACAATAGCGAGTAATGTATTACATAACTGGTACACAGGAGTTTTAGATGTATCTAAGATTGAATATTATCTTCTTGAGATGGTCACCATCATGACGAAACATTCGAGAGTTCGGTTTCTCATATCACGTAAAGTGTGGTTTAGCATATCAACTGGAATAGCTGTATCTCTTTGAGATGCTTTCTTTCAGTTCCGCTGTCGTGTAGGCCTGCCTGCGTATACCGATTTTTCAGGTAACTCACAGAAAATAGTCCACTCGGGTTAGATCACATTCACGACTACATATACATTTTTTGGGGGAACTTCACAGCATAATGAGGATCACCAAAATCAATACCTGAATGTAATAAAACTTAATGTAATATTCAAATTTAGAAAACAGTAAAAGTCCTGTGTATCTAGTTATAGATAAATAATAATAATAATAATAATAAAATAATAATAATAATAAATAATAATAATAATTGGGAAGGTGATCCACTTGGAATTATGCAAAAATTAAATTTTGAACACACAACAAATGGTATATGCATAAACCAGAATTGTTCTTGAGAACGAAAACGCCCACAAAATTCTCTGGGACTTTGAGATAAAAAC
>JALAJA010000820.1:0-37454 GCA_023376005.1 Doryteuthis pealeii
TAGAATTTTACAAATCCCCCAAAAGAAAAAAAAGTCAAACGTCTTTTAGCGTCTAATGTTGTGGGGTAATCAGAGTTTTGATCATCTCTAAAGTCAGCATGGGAGGGAAGTCTGATGTTGGAAGACCTAGAAAATTAATTTCAAATACAATTTCAAATAACATTTAAAATTTCTTAAAATTTCAAATAAATTTCACTCTAATGAAGGTCGAAATTTTCTCTGTGTACGGAATATTTTCACATTTTCTATATTATTAGTTCATTTCATTGTTTTATAATGATAATAATAGTTTGAATCGTGTACACAAAGATAACTGACCGAAACAGAACATGTGTAAGTGATATTGATTAAATTCATCTTTTATTATCCATTCTATAATTTCTTTTCTTTATTCATTCTTCCTCATATATATATATATATATATATATATATATATATATATATATATATAGAGCAACAATAGTTGGTTGGTATCTACTTTTGCTTTTGTTTGATTTAATAAACTGGTGGAAATAATTCCATGTGCATTAATGCACATGTAAAATTATGTTGATTAACTTCATGTTTAGTAATAATTAGAAAAAAATACTCCACGTGTCTAATCAACTGGCGGTTGGCTGCCCTCATCCATCGCGTTCACCACCTATAAGATAAAAAAAAGATTGGGTGATTGTTTCTCATAAGAGCAATTTGAAGAATACAGTTGTGACTTAAGTCACATAGGTGCGAGAACTTGATATTGACGGTTGAGTTTTCTCAAGGAAATAAGGGCAAAGGTGGAATAGTTCAGGTCACTTGACCGTTAGTACACGGTCAGAATAATTTCTGAAAGCAGGAACCCCTAAAGGGAATATTGACTGCTATTACAGTTATTCCATTCTTAAAGGGCATTCTCTATAGGCAGTCAACATCTCTCATTAGAGGCTCTGTGCTCTCAGAAATCCCTCCTGACGCTGGGATTTTCATATCCAAAATATTGAGAAAATAAATAAAGGTAAATGAACAACATCATAGTTTTGGTCGTCTAGCTTTATAAAAAAACCCATATATTTCTCTGCCTTACAAAAAAAATGGATAGGCCAAGCCTGGAATTATACTAAGACATTTTATTGAATAGACCCCCCGAACACATCATTTACACCATGCATAACACAAGAGAAAACACTTACCCATACACAGTACATAATTCGGCTAGAAGATATCAAACAGTACATGCAACATAGGACAGATCGCTTAGCATGAGTAAAACATCCAAACTTAGCTTTCAGAAATCTTTTGACGAACGGATCTTTATCTCGAAATATTAAGAACATAAATCATAGCAAAAGAACAATCATAGCTTAACCTTTTTTTCTTGTATCATGATTGTGAAAGCATCAAATCCAACCCACAAACCAATATAAACAGAATGCTTCAAGCAAATCATAAAACTCTTACAAACTTATAAAAGTTAAGAAGTAGATTATAGATTTACTGATGATGACACTTTTATTTATGTGTATGAAAACAATTTGAGATTTAGACGAAATACTAAAACACAACTCAGTAAATAGTGAATAATCCATTGTAATAAGATTAAAAGATGTCACAGGTGCATCACACATTTTATATTATAACTTTTCCCATTTGATTTCTTGCCAACACATTCTCAGATTTTGAAGGAGTCGAAATAATTCTCTGTCCTGTTTTTTATCGATTTCTATTTAACATCACCTTATACAATGTGGTAGTAATCGTCGGAACCTGCCCAGTCTCGCCGGCTAGACAATCTTTTCTCTCTCTCTCTCTCTCTCTCTCTTTCTCTCTCTCTCTCTCTCTCTCTCTCTTCTCTCTTCTCTTTCTCTTTCTTTCTCCCTTCCCATTTCTTTATTTACTTTCAAGTTTATCCTACTTGAAGAAGACGTGTTGTAAAAATAATGAGATGTGGCAAAACCCAAGATTTTAGTTATACATTACTTAATAGTGGAAATTAATAGAATTTAGGATGACGTGAAAGCCGACCTGTTTGGCTTCTGGTTGGTCGAAGAGTGTCAAGAATGCGAAGAGTAAAAGATGCTCAGCGACCAGGGTTCCATCCTTAGCACCAGGCGTCGTCACCCCACGGCCATTAGGTAGTCCTGTTGGAAGGGGTCTTGTACCTCTGCTCATGTGCATTCGCTGTATTCTACAGTACCAGCGACAGGGCTGGAATTTGGTCGGAAGTATAGGATCTTTTTGACAATTTTCTATCATATTTTCAGGCAAATTAACACAAAGCAGTGTTTATATTTTCTTTTGAAGGAATTTTAGTTTAGATAAATTTATAAAAACGACAATAAATATAATTGTAAGAGATCAATTCATTTAATGTTGTCTCGCAGTTCAAAATGTCACCACAAAGTGTGCAAACGTAGCAGAATCTGATAAGAAAGGCTTATCCTTTGTTTAACAATGGAAGTCGTGATAATCATCCATCATCTGATAAGACGCCATTTGACCGCTAGGCGATATATTTGTCGAAAGATAAAAACTTTACTCTTCAACTCTGACAGATTGATAAATTTCTGGCTCAATTAGGAAAATCTTGCAATAAAACGTTTATAATGACGCAAAAGTTTTCTCTTTCTTTTAATATTTTCTCACGTGTATATTCAAATATAACAACTATACTCGCAAGCGTGGCCAAGACTTTTCTTTATGAGGAACTAGAAGCAGCTACCCGGCGTTGCTAGATGGACAGTGAATAATATAAAGTTAGTCCCACAGATCCATTGATGTTTTGATCTTACATAATTGATTTATGTTTTAATCACAAACACCACTAATCACTTTCAATTTCTTACTATTCAAATCCTAATTTTTAAATATCTTCCCAGATATAAATAAAATCTTCATTATTTTGCACTAAAAGCAAGCTCTGGTGATAGGAATGTGTATATTTACTTTTATCATTAATTGTTTTATTTTTGTAGTTTTCTCCGGACATACATAATATAACACAACTGTTCTTGATATATGTATAGAATATACATTTGAAAAAAAAAAAGAATAATTTAACATTCCTTACTTGGACATACATAATGGTCGGACACATGGCGCAATGGATATAGAGATTGAGTGAATACAGGTTCTAAGTGACAATCATTTGTAGGTTTCAGGTTTAATTCAGCGCGATAATGACTTAGAAGATAACATAGTTAAACCGGTCATGGTTTGTGGAATGAGAATCTATTTCCAATCGAATTTATTGAAAAGATGAAAAGAAGGGAAAAAAAATGAGAGTTAAATCAAGATTTTATACTTTTTACATATTGAACTACTTGGCAATAGCGCTTAAGTAAACATATTAAACGTTATAACAATATAATTATCATACTATGCTAATCCATGGTCCTGCTAGTAATATACCACTGTAAATCTTAAGTATATGACCGGTAAAACCGTTTATTTTCATTTCCTCCTACGTAATTCGTTATTATACAGAGAGGGGTATACAATTTGAAAAAAAAAACCCCGTGGAGGCCAGCTCAGAATATAACAAAGATTAGTGATTAAATTCGATTTTATTACTTTTTATAAACGGACACGAAATTAGATCGCTATACGCTACGATAAAATTTGCGTGATATGTGCTCTAGGGAAAGTTAATTTCGTCCAAAATAAAGGCTTTTAAATACACATTTGATGGGATAAAAGATTTTCTTGGCAAATACTTTCTAGGAAATTAAGTCATTTCAGTATAAAAATATCTTGTGGGATAAGAAGTTTCTTGCAAACAACTCTGTCATGTGCAGGATGTGACACAAGGTCATTTTTTTAAGCGGATACAGATGGTTTGGATTTTTCGAGTTTTCTTCTCCTAGACTGATTGCCCTGCCAAGAATAAACGACAGAGCATGCCCACTATTTTTCCCGTCATCAGGGGGTATATGATTTGGTGTTAGTTCTTTTTTTCTTTACACTAATCACGCAACCTCTAAAAATAATGGACTCTTCCTAATTAAAAACCAAATAGATAAAAAGAACAAGAAAAAGAAAAAACAACTAACACCAAATCATATACCCACCCTGATGACGACTGAAGAAACAGTCGAAAGCGCCCGGGCTGATAGTATGGGAAGAATCCTATTTCAACTGGATCTAACATTAGAAAGATAGCCAGAAGACTGGAAAATATACAAATCAAGATCATGAGAAAGAAATGTTCCGTGTTGTTTAATTACACCTGCTACAATTTGTGGTGTTTCTTTTTTATATATATACTCATACCCTCGGATTCATTTCCTTTCTTTTAACTTATTATATATATATACCAACCCTCAACATGAGCAGGACCCTGGTCAAACCTGGTTGCATTTTACATGGCGCTAATGCCCTTTGGAAAGGTATGCATTCTCCTCCACCTATGGGTAAATAATAGAGCAAGTTGGGTCCTCTAACCTTGGTATGGAAACCAATCAAGGAAAAGAAACTCTTAATTCAAACCTGTTAAACTTGTCAAAAAATTGACCTTGTGTCAAATCTCTCTCGTGCAAAGGGGGTTGGTAAATAAAATAACAAACACGTCATTTGTGGGCTCGGTTAAAAGAAATGCCACTGTTGATAAATCTTATATGTGAGGTGGTGGGATCCATTTTGAAATGTGTGCAGGGTCAGTTTAGACGAATAGTAAGAATGTAAAGTGTAATATTTGTCATCTACTTATCTTATCTTATTATCTTGTTCTACTTCTCGAACTGGATCGAGTTGGGCCTCTGCTTTTCCTGGGATCGGAGTAACTGATATTTCTTAATTGGTTATTAGGCTGACATTCTCTCCGTTCATAAAAGAGTCTGGGACCTTTTGGGTCGTTTTCAGAATGTTTATCTTGTGTCGTTGATTGTTTTTAATAACGAACACGATATTTTTTTTTCAGATTCATTTTTTATTTCACCCCAAGTAAAATTCCTTAGAGAACAGACTTATTCTTGCGTCTGTTTCTTCAAATACTCAGCCAGACTTTTCACTTCCTCACTCTCTCTTTTCTCAACACATTCTCGCCTATCAATCTGACCAATCAGAAACCACAGGTTAGCCTTTTACACGTCTTCCCAAAATTTTGTTGGCACTTATCGACCAACCAGAAACAACAGTAGCCTTCCACACGTCATCCCAAAATTCTGTTGGCACTCGATCCCAATCAGAAACCAACAGGTAGCCTTTCACAGTCATCCAAAATTTTGTTGGCACTCATCGACCAATCATAAACCAACAGGTACCTTCCACACGTCATCCCAAAATTCTGTTGGCTCATCGACCAATCAGAAACCCCACAGGTAGCCTTTCACACGTCATCCCAAAATTCTGTTGGCACTCATCGACCAATCAGAAACCAACAGGTAGCCTTCACACATTCCCAAAATATATTGGAACTCATGGACCAATCAGAAACCAACAGTAGCTTTTCACACGTCATTCAAAATGTGTTGTCACTCATCGCAATCGAAACGACAGGTAGCCTTTCACACGTCTTCCTAAAATTCTGTTGGCACTCATCGACAATCAGAACAACAGGTAGCCTTTCACACGTCATCCAAAAATTCTGTTTGGCACTCATCGACCAATCAGAAACCAACAGTTTAACCTTTCACACATTATCCCAAAAATGTTGTTGTACTCATCGACAATCAGAAACAACAGGTAGCCTTTCACACGTCATTCCAAAATTTTGTTGGCACTCATCGACCAATCAGAACCGACAGGTAGCCTTTCACACGTCATCCCAAATCTGAGTAACTTTCCACTATTATGTAACGTATATCTAAAATGTTGGGTCTTTCTACATTCATTATTTTAACAAACGACACAGAGTTAGTCTCATAAGTTCTTTTCTCCAAAGATGTTATGTTGAAAAAGGGGCTGTCGTGTAATATTACCAAGTCTATCATATGAAAGGTTTTAAAAAGGAACACAGACAACCCCACCATGAACCAACAGCACTGAAAAAGATATTGTATTTTACATTTTTTAAAGTTAAAAAAGAAACAACAAAAAACAAACACACACGCAAACAACAAAAACAACATAATTTCGCCGAAAGTTTAAATTATTTTCCCCATCTTCAATGTTACACGAAAGAATACCTCCTTTGATATCATAAAAATTCATACGGGATTATGACAACTACCATAATATCAATAAAATTTAAATTTCTTTTCAATAATGTTATTTAAAACTAACGTACTGATTTTAACAAATCCCGTTAATGAATAATTAGTTGGTGCGTTTATTTCTAATATTATTGCTTTATTCTGAAACATAACAAAAGGAAATCCAATGAATAATTCACAGAAATCAATAAGAAGTTTAATCGTTTTACATGCATTTTATTTCATTTGTTAATCTTTCCCATTTAATATAATATTTTATGACGTTAAAAACTTAAATACTTGCGCCAACAGCGAATATTTTTACTAATACATTTATGAATGTTATAATGATATATTTAAAATGAGTTAGAGCAACTCGATGTTGTCCGGATTTAAAAAGTTAAAATGAATATCTCATGTATATGTATGGAGTAAAATGAAGAAATAATCAGACATTATGTGGAGAATGTAGAACAAACACGAGATGTTTACAAGGGATGGAAATTTATTAGTCGATGTTTCGAACATTTCGGTTATAAAGAAACCTATATTTATATATAGATTCTATAAATCAGTTTTCCATATATTTTGTTTTTATCTTTATTCTTATCGATTATTGTTTTTTAAATTGTTTATTTTTATCATTATTCTTGTTTGTATTTTTCTTTTATTCGCTTTTTATTGTGTTTTATTCTATATTCAACGTTAAGCAAGCCACGGAGAAGGGGGTGGGGCATAGAGGAGAGTAGCCTCGACAGAAAAGAGAGCCAGAAAGAGGGAGAAAAGATACCAGGAAGATCCCAGTTTCACTTAATAATTGCAGCAGAGTACTTGTGCAGATAATCTTTTTTTTGGACACTACGCCATCGTCCTTAGTGGATGGAAAGGTGCCACAATAGTAGAATTATATTACTATACTATGGTACTTGAAAATAAAGGTACTCATGATTAAAGTAAAGGTACTAAAATCATAAATTGGAATAAATGAAAATGAAAGTAACAATGAATACTTAATGTAGCTACTAACTGCTTAACAGTAAATATATGTCAAACTTATAAGTCTTTTCCCGTAGCAATTCAAAGCGATAACCACGAAGAAGAGAGAGAGAGAGAGAGAGAGAGAGAGAGAGAGAGAGAGAGGGGGGGTGGAGAGAGAGGGGCAAATAAAGAGAAAGAGAAAAAGAGAGGATACATCTACATGCATGGTTTCATCTTTGTGTACAATATTCTCCAAAAGCTTCTTCGAACAGGCAACACTTAGAGATAAGCTCTCTGTTGCAGAAATAACGTTAACGTCTGGTGTTTTAATATTATTATTCATTTACGAACAGATTCGGTTAGCATTAAACATTCACCTGTTTTAATATGTATTTCCAATATTCCACCAAGAAGTAATATCATTATCCAGTCATGATGTAAAATCTTTCCATTTTGCGACTCAAATGAAATATTATACATACTCCAAACTGTTTAGTTTGTTGGTTGATTGGATTTACGGCATGACAACCCTTGTTGGATATTTTATGCCGAAGGCGCTTTGTTTTATCCAATCCTGATGGGTAATGTCAATGTTTTTCGAACTAATTTTTAAACATTTTTATCGTTTTTTATCAATTTAAACCAGAAATAGAACCCCAACAGGTACTACCACCCGGAATCAGGATGGAACTACGGGAGTAATGGTGATGAAGGTGTACTCCACACTCCCAAATCTCCCAAACGACCTTCACCATTATTTGCAGTTTATCGTCATTCCCAGGATACCACGATCCCAGACACCACTCTTCTAGCACATACATGATAAAAGGGCTGGGGCTTGCATATGGTTAATAGGATCGGGACAATCATATAGGATGCTAGGGCTTGACGTTACCAGTCAACTGATCGGAAGGGGGCCTCTCCAACTGCCATCTAACCTAAGTAAGAGTCCAAAGTGGAGTGTTTCATGCCATGGACTGCTCAGCCACCAGGGTTTCATTTTTTAAGCATCATGGGTGCACCACCTCGCCAACAGGTGGCCCATTGTGGTGTGTTACGCCTTTACAGAGGTACAGTTAGCGTATTCTAGAGCCCAGAAGACAGGTGGATATATGAAATGAGAATTAATATCTCATTAGAAGCTATTTTCCCGACCCCATACCACTAACTCATGCGCAGATGGGTGGGGCGCCACACCTACAATCAGCCCTCAATTACCGCACAGTTTCTCTGTGTACACATAGGCTGAGTTGGCGAGACCGGTATCGAAAATGAGTGAAAGTGTGGTGAACTGGTGAAGCTCAGTCACTAGAGCATCTATCTAGGAATCACAAGCTTACTGGTTCGATACCGGTTCAAACATCCACAAATCTTATAATATTTTGAATTCGGGAGATGAGGCGTGATAACGTATTGTTGGAGTTTGGAGTTTTTTTTTTTTCCTTTATCATTTCTCTAACTCTCAGATATGTTTTCGACTGTCTATCTTTAGTGATATATATATATATATAATATATATAATATATATATATATATATAATAAACGGGACTTCACAGACACAGTGAAACACTAGTGAAAACACTATATCGCATCGGCCACAGTACACATGCGATACATGCGTTGTAAGTGCCTTCAAGTAAAAATTTAATATATACTTTATTCAGCAACGTTTCTAAAATAAACAAACATCCAAAAATCTTATTCATTCGCGAAGGGATACGGTCTGTTTGTTGTTATTATTCTCTAAAAACGCCCCTTACCTATTATGGTAGAGGCGTGTAGTATCATTTGACCAAGTTAATTTCACTGGGATGGTCAGCTGTGTACTGTGGCCAAGGCGATAGATGTGTTTCACTAGTGTTTCTCTGTGTCTGCTGAAGTCCCGGTTTCGATTTCTGTCGGAGGGAAATCGTTAGTATATATCGCTGATGAGACTTAATAAAGTCGAAACAGTCTGTACGATATTCTACACAGCGAGCGATCCTTTGCTGGGATTACACTTGTCCACTTATTTTCTATAAGAAAAGTATCGAATTTATGCGATACATGCGTTGGTAAGTGCTTCAACAACACAGAAGAAAACTAGTGAAACACTCTATCGCCTTGGCCACAGTACACAGCTGACCATCCCAGTTGAAATTAAGCTTGTCAAATGATACTACACGCCTCTACCATAATAGGTAAGGGGGCGTTTTTGAGAGAAATAATAACAACAAACAGACCGTATTCCTTCGGCGAATGAAATAAGATTTTTGGATGTTTGTTTATTTTAGAAACGTTGCTGAATAAAGTATATATTAAATTTTTACTTGAAGGCACTTACAACGCATGTATCGCATGTGTACTGTGGCCGATGCGATATAGTGTTTCACTAGTGTTTCACTGTGTCTGCTGAAGTCCCGGTTTATTATATATATATTATATATTATATATATATATATATATAATATATATCACTAAAGATAGACAGTCGAAACATATCTGAGAGTTAGAGAATGATAAAGGAAAAAAAAACTCCAAACTCCAACAATACGTTATCACGCCTCATCTCCCGAATTCAAATATTATAAGATTTGTGGATGTTTTGAACCGGTATCGAAACAGTAAGCTTGTGATTCCTAGATAGATGCTCTAGTGCTGAGCTTCACCAGTTCACCACACTTTCACTCATTTTCGATACCGGTCTCGCCAACTCAGCTATGTGTGCACAGAGAACTGTGCGGTAATTGAGGAGCTGATTGTAGGTGTGGCGCCCCACCCATCTGCGCATGATTAGTGGTATGGGGTCGGAAAATAGCTTCTAATGAGATATTAATTCTCATTTCATATATCCGCCTGTCTTCTGGGCTCTAGAATACGCTAACTGTACCTCTGTAAAGGGTAACCCACAATGGGGCCACTGTTGGCCGAGGGTGGTGACCCATGATGCTTAAAAATGAAACCCTGGTGGCTGAGCAGTCCATGGCATGAAACACTCCACTTTGGACCTTACTTAGGTTAGATGGGCAGTTGGAGAGGGCCCTTCCGATCAGTTGACTGGTAACGTCAAGCCCTAGCACCTATATGATTGTCCCGATCCTATAACCATATGGCAAGCCCCAGCCCTTTTATCATGTATGTGCTAGAAAGTGTGTCTGGGGATCGTGGTATCCTGGGATGACGATAAACTGCAAATAATGGTGAAGGTCAGTTTGGGAGATTGGGGAGTGTGGAGTACACCTTCATCACCATTACTCCCGTTCCATCCTGATTCGGGTGGTAGTACCTGTGGGGTTCTATTTCTGTTTAAATTGATAAAAAACGAATAAAACATGTTTAAAATTAGTTCGAAAAAACATTGATAACCATCAGGATTGGATAAAACAAAGCGCCTTCGCATAAAATATCCAACAAGGGTTGTCATGCCGTAAATCCAATCAACCAACAAACTAAACAGTTTGGAGTATGTATAATATTCATTTGAGTCGCAATGGAAAGATTTTACATCATGACTGGATAATGATATTACTTTCTTGGTGAATATTGGGAATACATATTAAAACAGGTGAATGTTTAATGCTAACCGAATCTGTTTCGTAAATTGAATAATAATATTAAACACCAGACGTTAACGTATTTCTGCAACAGGAGCTTATCTCTAAGTGTTGCTGTTCGAGAAGCTTTGGAGAATATTGTACACAAAGATGAAAGACCCATGCATGTAGATGTACCTCTCTGTCTTTCTCTTTCTTTTTTATTTGGCCTCTCTCCCTCCACCCCCTCTCGTCTCTCTCTCTCTCTCTCTCTCTCTCTCTCTCTCTCTTCTCTCTCTGTTTATCGCTTTGAATTGCTACGGAAAGACTATAAGTTTGACATATATTTACTGTTAAGCAGTTAGTGCTACATTAAGTATCATTGTTACTTTCATTTTCATTTATTCCAATTATGATTTTAGTAACTTTACTTTAATCATGAGTACTTTATTTTCAGTACCATAGTATAGTGATATAATTCTACTATTGTTGGCACCCTTTCCATCCACTAAGGACGATGGGGGGCGTAGTGTCCAAAAAAAAGATTATCTGCACAATGATCTGCTGGCAATTATTAAGTGAAACTGGGATGCTTCTGGTTATCTTTTCTCCCTCTTTCTGGCTCTCTTTTCTGTCGAGGCTACTCTCCTCTATGCCCATCCCCTTCTGTGGCTTGCTTAACGTTGAATATAAGAATAAAACACAATAAAAAGCGAATAAGAAAATACAACAAGAAATAATGATAAAAATAACAATTTAAAAAACAATAATCGATAAAGAATAAAAGATAAAACAAATATATGGAAAACTGATTTATGAATCTATATATAAATATAGGTTCTTTTATAAACCGAAATGTTCGAAACATCGACTAATAATTTCCATCCCTTGTAACATCTCGTGTTTTGTTCTACATTTCTCCACATAATGTCTGATTAATTTCTTCATTTTACTCCTACATATACATGAGATATTCATTTTTAACTTTTAAATCCGGACAACATCGAGTTGCTCTAAACTCATTTTAAATATATCATTATAACATTCATAAATGTATTAGTAAAAATATTCGCTGTTGGCGCAAGTATTTAGTTTTAACGTCATAAAATATTATATTAAATGGGAAAGATTAAAAATGAAATAAAAATGCATGTAAAACGATTAAACTTCTTATTGATTTCTGTGGAATTATTCATTGGATTTCCTTTTTGTTTCAGAATAAAGCAATAAATTAGAAATAAACAGCACCAACTAATTATTCATTAAACGGATTTTGTTAAAATCAGTACGTTTAGTTTAAATAACATTATTGAAAAGAAATTTAAATTTTATTGATATTATGGTAGTTGTCATATCCGTATGAATTTTTATGATATCAAAAGTGAGGTATTCTTTCGTGTAACATTGAAGATGGGGAAAATAATTTAAACTTTCGGCGAATTATGTTGTTTTTGTTGTTTTGCGTGTGTGTTTGTTTTTTGTTGTTTCTTTTTTAACTTTAAAAAATGTAAAATACAATATTCTTTTTCAGTGCTGTTGGTTCATGGTGTGTGTCTGTGTTCCTTTTTTAAAACCTTTCATATGATAGACTTGGTAATATTACACGACAGCCCCTTTTTCAACATAACATCTTTGTGAGAAAAGAACTTATGAGACTAACTCTGTGTCGTTTGTTGTAAAATAATGAGATGTAGAAAGACCCAACATTTTAGATATACGTTACATAATAGTGGAAAGTTACTCAGATTTTGGGATGACGTGTGAAAGGCTACCTGTCGGTTTCTGATTGGTCGATGAGTGCCAACAAAATTTTGGATGACGTGTGAAGGCTACTGTTGTTTCTGATTGGTCGATGAGTGCAACAACATTTTTGGGATAATGTGTGAAAGGTTAACTGTTGGTTTCTGATTGGTCGATGAGTGCCAACAGAATTTTTGGGATGACGTGTGAAAGGCTACCTGTTGGTTTCTGATTGGTCGATGAGTGCCAACAGAATTTAGGAAGACGTGTGAAAGGCTACCTGTCGGTTTCTGATTGGTCGATGAGTGACAACAAATTTTTGGGATGACGTGTGAAAGCTACCTGTTGGTTTCTGATTGGTCCATGAGTTCCAATATAATTTTGGGAGATGTGTGGAAGGCTACCTGTTGTTTCTGATTGGTCGATGAGTGCAACAGAATTTTGGGATGACGTGTGAAAGGCTACCTGTTGGTTTCTGATTGGTCGATGAGTGCCAACAGAATTTTGGGATGACTGTGGAAGGCACCTGTTGGTTTATGATTGGTCGATGAGTGCCAACAAAATTTTGGAAATGACGTGTGAAAGGCTACCTGTTGGTTTCTGATTGGTCGATGAGTGCCAACAGAATTTGGGATGACGTGTGGAAGGCTACCTGTTGGTTTCTGGTTGGTCGATAAGTGGCAAAAATTTTGGGAAGACGTGTAAAAGGCTACCTGTTGGTTTCTGATTGGTCAGATTGATAGGCGAGAATGTGTGTGAGAAAAAGAGAGAGTGAGGAAGTGAAAGTCTGGCCTGAGTATTTGAAGAGAACAGACGCAAGATAAGTGTCTGTTCTCTAAGGAATTTTTACTTGGGGGTGAAATAAAAAATGAGATCTGAAAAAAAATATCGTGTTCGTTATTAAAAACTAATCAACGACACAAGATAAACATTCTGAAAACGACCCAAAAAGGTCCCAGACTCTTTTATGAACGGAGAGAATGTCAGCCTAATAACCAATTAAGAAATATCAGTTACTCCGATCCAGAAAAGCAGAGCCCAACTCCGATCCAGTTCCGAGAAGTAGAACAAGATAATAAGATAAGATAAGTAGATGACAAATATTACACTTTACATTCTTACTATTCGTCTAAACTGACCCTGCACACATTTCAAAATGGATCCCACCACCTCACATATAGAGATTTATCAACAGTGGCATTTCTTTTAACCGAGCCCACAAAATGACGTGTTTGTTATTTATTTACCAACCCCCTTTGCACGAGAGAGATTTGACACAAGGTCAATTTTTTGAGCCAAGTTTAACAGGTTTGAATTAAGAGTTTTCTTTTTCCTTGATTGGTTTCCATACCAAGGTTAGAGGACCCAACTTGCTCTATTATTTACCCATAGGTGGAGGGAGAATGCATACCTTTCCAAAGGGCATTAGCGCCATGTAAAATGCAACCAGGTTTGACCAGGGTCCTGCTCATGTTGAGGGGTTGGTATATATATATATATAAGTTAAAAGAAAGGAAATGAATCCGAGGGTATGAGTATATATATAAAAAAAGGAAACACCACAAATTGTAGGCAGGTGTTATTAAACAACACGGAACATTTCTTTTCATGATCTTGATTTGTATATTTTCCAGTCTTCTGGCTATCTTTCTAATGTTAGGATCCAGTTGAAATAGGATTCTTCCCATACTATCAGCCCGGGCGCTTTCGACTGTTTCTTCAGTCGTCATCAGGGTGGTATATGATTTGGTGTTAGTTGTTTTTTTTTTTTCTTGTTCTTTATCTATTTGGTTTTTAATTAGGAAGAGTCCATTATTTTTAGAGGGTTGCGTGATTAGTGTAAAGAAAAAAAAAGAACTAACACCAAATCATATACCCCCTGATGACGGGAAAAATAGTGGGGCATGCTCTGTCGTTTATTCTTGCAGGGCAATCAGTCTAGGAGAAGGAAAACTCGAAAATCCAAACCATCTGTATTCCGCTTAAAAAAATGACCTTGTGTCACATCCTGCACATGACAGAGTTGTTTGGCAAGAAACTTCTTATCCCACAAGATATTTTTATACTGAAATGACTTAATTTCCTAGAAAGTATTTGCCAAGAAAATCTTTTATCCCATCAAATGTGTATTTAAAAGCCTTTATTTTTGGACGAAATTAACTTTCCCTAGAGCACATATCACGCAAATTTTATCGGTAGCGTATAGCGATCTAATTTCGTGTCCGTTGATATAAAAAGTAATAAAATCGAATTTAATCACTAATCTTTGTTATATTCTGAGCTGGCCTCCACGGGAGGTTTTTTTTTTTCAAAATTGTATACCCCTCTCTGTAGTAATAACGAATTACGTAGGAGGAAATTGAAAATAAACGGTTTTACCGGTCATATACTTAAGATTTTACAGTGGTATATTACTAGCAGGACCCATGGATTTAGCATAGTATGATAATTATATTGTTATAACGTTTAATATGTTTACTTAAGCGCTATTGCCAAGTAGTTCAATATGTAAAAAGTATAATAATCTTGATTTAACTCTCATTTTTTTCCCTTCTTTTCATCTTTTCAATAAATTCGATTGAAATAGATTCTCATTCCACAAACCATGACCGGGTTAAGCTATGTTAATTCTTCTAAGTCATTATCGCCTGAATTAAACCTGAAACCTACAAATGATTGTCACTTAGAACTGTATTCACTCAATCTCTATATCCATTGCGCCATGTGTCCGACCATTATGTATGTCCAAGTAAGGAATGTTAAATTATTCTTTTTTTTTTTCAAATGTATATTCTATACATATATCAAGAACAGTTGTGTTTATTTATGTATGTCCGGAGAAAACTACAAAAATAAAACAATTAATGATAAAGTAAATATACACATTCACTATCACCAGAGCTTGCTTTTAGTGCAAAAATAATGAAGATTTTATTTATATCTGGGAAGATATTTAAAAATTAGGATTTGAATAGTAAGAGAATTGAAAGTGATTAGTGGTGTTTGTGATTAAAACATAAATCAATTATGTAAGATCAAAACATCAATGGATCTGTGGGACTAACTTTATATTATTCACTGTCCATCTAGGCAACGCCGGGTAGCTGCTTCTAGTTCCTCATAAAGAAAAGTCTTGGCCACGCTTGCGAGTATAGTTGTTATATTTGAATATACACGTGAGAAAATATTTAAAAGAAAGAGAAAACTTTTGCGTCATTATAAACGTTTTGATTTGCAAGGATTTTCCTAATTGAGCCAGAAATTTGATCAATCTGTCAGAGTTGAAGAGTAAAGTTTTATCTTTCGACAAATATATCGCCTAGCGGTCAAAATGGCGTCTTATCAGATGATGGATGATTATCACGACTTCCATTGTTAAACAAAGGATAAGCCTTTCTTATCAGATTCTGCTACGTTTGTCACACTTTGTGGTGACATTTTGAACTGCGAGACAACATTAAATGAATTGATCTCTTACAATTATATTTATTGTCGTTTTTATAAATTTATCTAAACTAAAATTCCTTCAAAAGGAAAATATAAACACTGCTTTGTGTTAATTTGCCTGAAAATATTGATAGAAAATGTCAAAAAGATCCTATACTTCCGACCAAAATTCCAGCCCTGTCGCCTGGTACTGTAGAATACAGCGAATGCACATGAGCAGAGGTACAAGACCCCTTCCAACAGGACTACCTAATGGCCGTGGGTGACGACGCCTGGTGCTTAAGGATGGAACCCTGGTCGCTGAGCATCTTTTACTCTTCGCATTCTTGACACTCTTCGACCAACCAGAAGCCAACAGGTCGGCCTTTCTCACGTCATCCTAAATTCTAGTTAATTTCCACTATTAAGTAATGTATAACTAAAATCTTGGGTTTTGCCACATCTCATTATTTTACAACACGTCTTCTTCAAGTAGGATAAACTTGAAGAGTAATAAAAAAAGGGAAGTGGAGAAAGAAAGAGAGAGAAGAGAGAGGAGAGAGAGAGAGAGAGAGAGAGAGAGAGAAGAGAGAGAGAGAGAGGAGAGGAGAAAGATTGTCTAGCCGGCGAGACTGGGCAGGTTCCGACGATTACTACCACATTGTGATAAGGTGATGTTAAATAGAAATCGATAAAAAACAGGACAGAGAATTATTTCGACTCCTTCAAAATCTGAGAATGTGTTGGCAAGAATCAAATGGGAAAAGTTATAATATAAAATGTGTGATGCACCTGTGACATCTTTTAATCTTATTACAATGGATTATTCACTATTTACTGAGTTGTGTTTTAGTATTTCGTCTTAAATCTCAAATTGTTTTCATACACATAAATAAAAGTGTCATCATTCAAGTAAATCTATAATCTACTTCTTAACTTTTATAAGTTTGTAAGAGTTTTATGATTTGCTTGAAGCATTCTGTTTATATTGGTTTGTTGGTTGGATTTGATGGCTTTCACAATGCATGAGTACAGAAAAAGTTAACTATGATGTTCTTTCTATGATTTATGTTCTTAATATTTCGAGATAAAGATCCGTTCGTCAAAAGATTTCTGAAAGCTAAGTTCTGGAGTTGTTACCTCATGGCTAGGATCTGTCCTTAGTGTTGCATGTCTGTTGATATCTTCCTCCGAATTATTTACGTGTGTATGTGTGTAAGTGTTTCTCTCTGTGTGTATGCATGTGTAAATGTGTGTTCGGGTGGGGGGGGGGTCTATTCAATAATGTCTTAGTATAATTCCAGGCTTGGCCTATCCATTTTTTTTTGTAAGGCAGAGAAATATATGGGGTTTTTTTAAAGCTAGACGACCAAAACTATGATGTTGTTCATTTACCTTTGATTTATTTTCTCAATATTTTGGGATGAAAAATCCCTTCGTCAGGAGATTTCTGAGAGCACAGAGCCTCTAAAGAGAGATGTTGACTGCTACTAGAGAATGCCCTTTAAGAATGGAATAACTGTAATAGCAGTCAATATCTCCCTTTAGGGGTTCCGTGCTTTCAGAAATATTCTGACCCGTGTACTAAGTGGTCAAGTGACCTGAACTATTCCACCTTTGCCCTTATTTCCTTGAGAAACTCAACCGTCAATATCAAGTTCTCGCACCTATGTGATTAAGTCACAACTGTATTCTTCAAATTGCTCTTATGAGAAACAATCACCCAATCTTTTTTTTTATCTTATAGGTGGTAGAACGCGATGGATGAGGGGCAGCCAACCGCCAGTTGATTAGTACACGTGGAGTATTTTTTTCTAATTTATTACTAAACATGAAGTTAATCAACATAATTTTACATGTGCATTAATGCACATGGAATTATTTCCACCAGTTTATTAAATCAAACAAAAGCAAAAGTAGATACCAACCAACTATTTGTTGCGTCTATATATATATATATATATATATATATATATATATATATATATATATGAGGAAGAATGAATAAAGAAAAGAAATTATAGAATGGATAATAAAAGATGAATTTAATCAATATCACTTACACATGTGTTTCGGTCAGTTTATCTTTGTGTACACGATTCAAACTATTATTATCATTAAATAAACAAATGAAATGAACTAATAATAATAGAAAAATGTGAAAATATTCCGTACACAGAGAAAATTCGACCTTCATTAGAGTGAAATTTTATTTGAAATTTTAAGAAATTTTAAATGTTTATTTGAAATTGTATTTGAAATTTTATTTCTAGGGTCTTCCAACATCAGACTTCCCTCGCCATGCTGACTATCAGAGATGATCAAACTCTGATACCCCCACAAACATTAGACGCTAAAAGACGTTTGACTTTTTGTTCTTTTGGGGGATTGTAAAATTCTAATACCGCACATCTGATTGGCTGGCGCTAACAACCAATCAAATGCACGGCATATTCTATTTAAACGGAATACGTGGACAGTACTTAGAACGGATTACAAGCTTTAGAGGAACATGTAAGTTAACCCTTCATTAATAATGATAAGAGAAGACTAATTCTAACGATTTGTCTATATTGTTTGATTTTTCCCTCTCTTCGGTTTTCTTTGCTTGTCACCCTACTTTTCCTCTCCTCGTATTCATAACGTTCCGCTGCGTAGCTGACAATGATCTTTGATGTTATTAATAATCGCTTAACCACTGATCCTTTTGCTGTTGTTTATATATATTGGTTGGTTGATTGTTATATATATAACAATATTTGGCATTAAATAACCTACAGGGGTTGATATGTCAATTTGAATAACCAACCAACCAACCAACCAAGCCAGTGAGCAAACAAAAAAGGGTAAATGTACATAATTAGATTTATTCTTCTGCCAGCCGTATGGACTTTGATGTACAAAGAGTAGAAGAACTGTTGTGGTTAACGAGGCGTCTTGGGAATAAAGAATTTGAGTTCGCGTTTCATCAAGAGATTATTCTTCATGTTTGTTGTAGAATACTGATAATTGTTATTCTGTGTTACTTTCACCCTTAGCCAGGATTGAACCTGCAGTCTGGAAATGACTGTTACAGATTGTTAACTATTGGACAGTAGAACAGTCAAACACATCCTCAGCTTAATGGACTCTTCCTGGCAGCAGTGGCAGGAATTATTTAAGCTGTTATAGTGGGTTCATTGGAACTAGTAACTTCATGTTAGGCTTGGGCAGTCAAACCAATTGTTGACTGTCTAACTGACTGACTTCAATATTTGTAAAATGGTAAACGCACCGGGAGAACAGTTATCGTTGCAAGTAATAGAATCGACAATCCGGGTTCAAATCCCAAATGAGTCTGCATGCATTTCACTTTGGAAAGGGTTTGAATCTCTCTCTCTCTCTCTTCCCCCCCCTCTCTCTCTCTCTCTCTCTCTCTCACACACACACACACACACACACACACACGCACACTCTTCCTATTTCTCTCGCATGCACACACATTCTCGTTCTCTCTCACACACACACACACACGCAATCACTCTTACACACATGCACATTCTTTCTCTACCCTCTCTCTCTCTGTCACACACATACAATCACATGCACACTCTTTCTCTCTTTCTTTCTCTGTCTCTCACAAACACACACACCCTCTCTCTCACACACACACACTCTCTCACACACACACCTCTCTCTCTCTCTCTCTCTCTCTCTCTCTCTCTCTCTCTCTCTCTCTTTCTCTCTCTCTCTCTCTGTCTCTCTCAGGAACACAGAGGGAGTAGGTGTGACATAGGGGATAAAGTGCTGAACTTTATAATAACTTTTACCTTCTGACTAATACTCTTGGGAAAGGTATCATTCCCTAGCTATGGGATAAGTAATACTACTACTGTTCTTCCGCAAGTGTGGAATTGGCATTAAATAATCCACGAAGGTTGATATAAAAAAAGAAACCAAAACAAAAGATACCTTAGTAAGGGAGACTGACCGGTTTATCCATAAGAAAAGGAGAAATCTCAATTGCAACCAGTTTAAAAATTGACGTTGCGGATAATCCAACACCAGATAATCAGGATTTACATTTTTGCATTTTATCTTGGACTAATTGTAGGGTTTCCTTTTTAATCAGAGGGTATTGCAAAGTGATAACGGTCGAACAATTTAGGAACACGAGTATTAATACATAGATTCTTCACTCAAAAGTTTTTGACCAAACTAGAAATGCCGATTATGTAGTGGCTAAAACAAAACCATGACAACCGGATGAATTGGGATAAAAAGCAATTAAAATTAGAAAAAAAACACCAGTTAAAATTAATAAGAATATACTAACTGCAAATAAAAACAATAAAATCATCGAAGTAAAGAAATATATATCAATATATACTATTATATATTTATAATAATTGAATATATATTTTTTATTGATTTTTAATATTGTATAATATCTAATATATAACATATATGTAATATATAATATACACATGTATAATTGATATATCATATGATATGATATAATGATATGATATATACATTATTATATTATCATATTGATATTATTAATATATTGATATTATCATTATTATTGATATTACTACATTGTTATATTAATATTGATATTATATTATTATATTATCATATTATATATATAATTATATCATTATATTATTATGATATAATATAATGAATATAATATATTATGCACACGTATATATATATATATATATATATATATATATATATATATATATATTGGTTTGGTGGTTGGTTTTGAAGGCTGTCACAATGCAAGTGTAAAGAAAAATAAGGTACCTATGGTGATGTTTGTTAATGTCATTTATTCTTAATATTTCGAGATAAAAATCTCTTCCACAGAAGATTTCCAAAACAGGAAATCTCAGATTATTAAGAATAAATCAAAGGTAAACAAATAACATCATAGTTACCTTCTTTTTTCTTTACACTTGCATTGTGATAGCCTACAAAACCAACCAACAAACCAATATAAACACAATTCTTTAAGCAAATGATAAAACATTATATATATATATATATATATATATATATATATATATATATATAATTTTATAATCCTTGATATTTTTTAATATTTTTAATAAGTGATATATATATATATATATATATATATATATATATATTATTTACAGATATCGGTCTGTTATCTCACATACGATTATTGGTTAGTTTAAGTTTCATGTTCACCTAAAAAAATGTTTTGTTTTGTTGTTTTTTACATATTTTTTTAAATGCCTTCCCCCTTTTGTAAAATCTAATGCATTTTCTCACCCTTCATTCTTGAAAGGTAAAAAAACGCAGGTGCGTTTTTCTTGTGCGTTAAACTATTGGAATTATTGTAAGTAGTGCCAATTGGGGTTCGAAATCAATTAAAATCCAACTTTCAAACGATCTACGCACCTGTATCCTCACAAATTACATACAAGGTACGTCAGAGATAATTAAATTCCTGAATATGCTTTCTCCTTTTGAACCCGATCACTTACATACTTTGTAGATAGTGACAGTCCTTTTATCCGGGAAGATTGTGATGCTCTGTAAATTCAGAGCCACCTGTCCTGAGAACATTTTCGAATTAAAATCTGACTATGAATACAAAATCTATCAATTTTTCAAATAAAAAAAAATACATTCTAAATAGTGTCATGGAGGCGACCAAAAAATAAATCTAATACAAAAAAGACAAAGAGATAGATTAGAATTTTATCACAACAAAATGAATTTATTATTTTAAAACTTTTATTTACATAAAACAATGACATTAAACAATGACATTAACAATGATATTAAATATTAATTAATTATATGAAATACCCAAAATATAAATAAACAAATAAAACCTCCGGGCAGTGAAAAGATTTATTTTTGAAAAATATTGCCTGAGGAAGAGTTTAAAATTTAATGTCAGGGGGTTTGTATCATAATTAAAGTCATCAAATTCTTTAAAGGAGTAAAAAAAAAAAAAAAAAATTGAAATGTAAACTTAGTTCTGTTCCACTCAAATAAAATGTTGCGTGCATCTATCAATGATTAATTAAATAATTCTTTTGAATATTTTACATAAAATCCTAGGTATATATTTATTTAGGTAATTATGTTATACATAGATAGAGGAAAGTGACAGGTAGAATGTGAAGTGAGTGACGAGTCATTTTTTACTTAATTGCAAATTCCGATTAAATAGAACCAATTAAAATGGATTTTTTTCAAAAATATCTCAATCCTAAAAGTAAGGAATAATTTATTATAACTTTCGTGTTTTTAAACAAACCTTTGGGAGACAAATTTTGATTCGCTTAGCTTTAGTATAATAATAGATATTTATAATGTGTAATACATCTTTTATAAAAACATTATTCCTGCTTTTCAGTTTTCCTTTCTCCCTTTCAATCTGGTAGATCTGTTCACGCAGAAATGTAAGTTAATGTTTAAGCCGAGATTGTATGTTGTAATTAAGTTTCTAATTTCTGAAAGTTAGTTTTATTTTATTTGAGGTTGACATGTTAGTGACAAGCTTGTCTCTAGAGGGAGGCCAGGTGTGGACAAGTTTATGAACAAGTGACACATTTATAGCTTTTTTAATGTGGCGAGTCCCTTTTTTGGTTTTCTTCCTTCGTTACTACTGGGAAATACATTAACTACGGATACAAAATACCAACACATTATGAAATAAAGATATTGAGTGTAAAGAGAAAGAAAACTAAGAAAAGGTCAAAATAGAAATAAAAATTATAATTGGAAAGTATGGTGTCGTTTTCTTGACAAAAATCGAACTTCTTAACGATCTGAACACACAGGTGTAATATTAGATTAGATTACAATAATAATAACACAACATTAAATTAGATTAGGTATTTTAAATAAAAACATTGTTCCATACACATATTCTAAACTACTTTTACTTAAGTTTGTTGATACTAAATGTTGTGAGGTTTTAAGGGGTCAAATCAGAACAAAACGACGGGTAACAAAAGTAGAAAAATGTATTAACAGAAAGTAGACAAATACAATAGAGAGATGTGGAAAACTACGTCCGACAATAGAGTATTAGCTTGCTCGCATTGGCTTACTGCTAAGCCCCAATTATCCCTGTTTATTTATAGTAACCTGTCGGCGCATTCCATTGTTCAATAGGGTGTATCACCTATAACACTAAATTAAGACAATTTATACTTTTCTTATCTTTTATTCTATAGTGTCTCTAAGACACATGTAACAATTTTGACAATTTTGGACGTCTTTTCTTGTGCCGGTCACTTTCTTCACTCTCTAGGGTAAGCGCGGTTCAGACTTCGGTAAAAAAAAAGCTTTTCTATACTTACAACTACTCAACTCCCGACAAATCTTTAAATGTTTTGGGCGTATTCGCAAGTATTGGTCACACTCTTGACTACCTGGGTTAAGTGTTGGAATAAGCGCTGTTCAGAATTTGGCTAATGGTCTTTCTACAGATACAACTGCCCAAATATGGTCATACCTTTGACCGTTTGCGGGTCCGAACTCGGCCCAAAATCTTTTTAATTTACTCATGGAGATCTTGATTGACGAGTTTCCATCACTTGTTTTGTGGAACCAGGTTGTGATGTTTTCAGTTTTGTTTGATTTTGTTTTGTGTTATTTTTATTTGTTTGTTTGTTCAATTTAGTTTATAGTAATTTCCTGAAAGAATATTGTCCTTCTTTTTCTCAATATAATATCTACCTTCATTACTTTGAAGAAGGAAGGCATTTTTAATTTTCCTGATATACATGTCGCAAAATACCCAGAACATTGCGTATTTCAGCTGTAAAATAAACAGCGAAAATAACATCTAGCCCCAAAACAGATCCAACAACATATACATACAGACCCAGTTGCTCCGATCCAGAATAACAGAGCCCTAGAACCAGATCTAACCAAGAGAATAGTTGAGGCGTAAGAAGATAAATATAGAATTATTACTATTACAAATAAAATAAGCTTTTCAATGGAACCCCGCTATGCAACACAGAGATTTAGGTTTTTAATTTGCTGGTTGTGCTGTCAACTCCATTTTGTCAAAAAATGTCGAATTCTTTGCACCTGGGACATATTGCACAGTAAATCAGGTTTGAGGATTTTCATCTCATGTTATTCTTAGGGTTGGAATGTTTTCCCCCGTTTTTAAGTCGATCTGGTCTACTTTAATCAAAAAGTTGCAAGTTCCCCACCTTCGTCCGTTATATTTATCTCTTTTCTTCTTTCGACTCATACCAACGTTTATTAAGCATTTTACAAGAGAACTTTCACGTCTACTTTTTATTATGTCTGGCTCAGTTATCCGTTCTTTTGACTCTTCCAAAATTGATAAAATTCTTTCGGCAATATTCAGAATGTTATGGATTTTTTTTGGATTGTGGATAACTACAAACGGGATATTGGTATTTTCGTTCCTTCTAGGATAACATTTTGGTTTTGAAGTTGATATTTTTGCATTTTTATGCGAGCATCGATTAGTTTTTGTGGGTCTGTTTGTTTCTTCAGTTCCTCGAGTATTTTATCCCGGCATTTCTTATCTACATTTAGATAAAAACGTCGTGCTATATTTGATGAGATGTGACGTTTTGTATGAGAGTGATGCCATGATTTATAATTCACATATGGCGCGGGGGGGGGGTGATTTTACAAAATAGGTTTATTATTATTTTGGTATCTCCTTTGATGATTACGATATCCAAAAAGAGGAGATTATTTCTTTCGTTTTCATTGTGAACTTTATTGTTGTGTTTATTTTGCTTATGAGTTCTGGATATTTTTTTTTTTTAGATCAGTTTCATTTTTTTCCAGAAAAAAATAAATAATCCATATATATATATTTACCAACCCCTCCGCACGAGCAGGATGCGACACAAGGTCAATTTCTTATGCGGGGTTTAACAGGTTTGAATTCAGAGTTTTCCTTCTCCTAGACTGGTTACCTAGCCATGGTTAAAGAGCCCTGTCTACCCTGCTATTTACCCATAGCTGGAGGGAGAATTGGATTCATGCCTTTCCAATGGTATTAGCGCTATGTGAAAAGCCAACAGCTTCGTCCAGGAATTGAACTCGGGTAGACGAGTCCATTTCCCACGACTCTAACCATTAGACCACGCGCCTCCGAATAATAATCCATATATGTTCTCCAATTCTTTTTATATGATTCCCAAATGCAGTTTGAAGATTTTGCCTGATTGTATACATAGTTTATGGCAACAGAAGAAAAATAAAAAAAAAATGGAATATTTACTGACGTGCTGGAAGGGGAAAAGAAGCTAGAGATAGATAGAAGAGAGAGATAGATAAGAGAGAGAGAGAGAGAGAGAGAGAGAGAGAGAGAGAGAGAGAGAGAGAGAGAGAGTTCTATTGGGTAGTGTTAAGGCATGTGGGGGAGTGGTTGGAGAATAAAAGCAACCGCTACTTTGAAACGGGAATCTTCTGATCACTTTATAAACGGGTATTGATGAGAAGGACAAAGAAAGGAAATAATAAGGAAATCTGATCTGTATGATTAGACAAAGCGAGAATTCTTCCAAGCTGTAACTGTATCAGTGCTGCTGTATGATTGCACCATGTTGACTTTAACTAAAACGGAGAAAAGCCAATAATGCTGCATGGTATTCTGAATAAATTCTGGAAACAGCAACCCACAAAAAGTATCACCCCTACAAAAACGCACACCATTCGAAAAATCAGCTGTACGGCCACTTACATCCTATCACACCAAACCAACGATGACGATGGAGAGAAAGAAGAACCCGCTGTCATAAGTGAGATTTTCCTGTGGACACTTAAACATGGACACAGAGGAGAGTGGACCGACCAGCAAAATGCTTACATTGATCATATGGAGTGGGGTAAGGGTTAAAGGTCATGAGAAATGGACTCGTTGACCCGAGTTGAAATGCTGGACGAGACCATTTGCATTTCAAATAACGCTAATAAACTTGGGAAAGATTTGCGTCCAACTACTCTCCCTCCATCTATGGGTAAATAGTAGTGCAAACTGGGCTTTTTAACCTTCACCATGTAACCAGTCTAGGAGAAGGAAAACGCTGAATCCAAACCTGTTAAACTCCTTTTAAGAAATTGGCCTTGTGTCTCATCCTGCTCGTGCGGAGGGGTTAGTAAATATATACAATGACCCGGGCTCTGCAGATACTGCAGATACTGGATGTCATGTGGAGGACTTGCTAGGAGTGACCCCCCTAGGGATGAGTGGTGAGAGAGAGACATCGGAATTCGTGCATGATGATGATGATGATGATGATGTTGATCTATAAGTTTTGAAATTTGAAAAAAATGGAAAAATTCATTTTAAAATAACGCCGACTACAGCATTACCTATTAAGTCAGTATATATATATATTTATCAACCCCTCCGCACAAGCAGGATGTAACACACGGTCAATTTCTTACGCGGAGTTTAACAGGTTTTAATTCAGAGTTTTCCTTCTCCTAGAATGGTTACCTAGCCATGGTTAAGAGTTCAATCCGCCCTACTATTTACCCATAGCTGGTGGGAGAGTAATTTGATGCATACCTCTCCAAGTGTATTAGTGCTGAAATAATTAAGTCAATATAAACAAAATAATCATTTTTTGGATGTAAGAATGTAGATATACTACAGTATGATAATTTAATAATTACAACGTGTGATATGTTTACTATTACTAAATAGTTTAATATGTAAAAATTTTAATAATCTTGATTTAACTTTCTCTCGCTACTTTTTTTTTTTTTCTTTCATCATTTCATTCATTATGTTCGATTCAAACAGATTTGAGAGTTATCGCTTCCGCGCTTACCACTCTCTCGATATTTCCCCTACTATCTTTTTTTTTCTTTCTTTATTCATTAGTATACTTCTCTTCGGAGCATATCCTTTTTCTTCCCTTTCTTTCTTTATAATAAAAACCGGAATGGTCCGTTATTTAGATGAGATGACGACACTCATAAGATATAAGAATTCAGCGAATAGGCAATACCAGATAATCAAGATTTACAATTTTGCATCTTGGACGATTTGGACAGTCTCATTTTTAACAAGAGTGTTTTGCTAGATGATAACGGTCGTACTTTTAAGGAACACGCGTATTAATACATAGATATGTTCTCCAATTCTTTCTCATATGATTCGCGAATGCTGTTTTAAAATTGCACCAAACTGAATGAATAATTTATGGTAAAAAAGAAAAGAAATATTCTTACTATTCATTTTTTTAATTACTGTATGCTTATTTCTACACAGGGACAATATTTACCCTAGAAATAATGGCGGGAGAACTACCAAAAGGGGACAGACCCGATTTCACATGTTATAAAAGGGCCATGCCCCTACTTTAAATAATATTAACATACATATACGCACACCTGTCTCTTCCACACCGAATTATAAAACCAGAATTTATATTTGTGCATTTCATCTTGGACGATTTGTTTGGTCCCATATTTAATCAGAAAGTGTTGCAAGATAACGGTCGTACTTTTAAGGAACACGAGTCTTTTCGTTATTCATTTCTTTTGAGAAATCCGTCGCATACGACGATGACGTCATTCCATTTTGTTTAACATTTGTGGACCCTCTGGTGGCTATTTAGTTCAATTCTGGACTTGCAGATGCGGTCACACACATTGCATGGGAAATTCCCTTCTGCATTAGGTGGTTCATGACGAAGACGTCGCCACTCTGCAGCCCTGTCAATCTCGATATTGAGTCGCTCAGCTCCTGTGCGGCACATATCTCGTCAATCCTGTCTGTTGGAGACCAAATCTTCCAGGCTTGATGGTGTGATGAGCCATTTCTTCAGCGTCGTTTTAATATAGTCTTTGAATCGCTTTTCGGGGACTCCGGTTCTTCGCGTGCCATCTGCGAGTTCACCATAAACTATTTTACAGTGGAGTCTGTCTGCAGGCATGCGGATGGTGTGACCCAACCGTCGTAGTTGACATTGCGATAGGATGGTCTCAATTGGGTAAATGCGTGCTCTGCTTCGAATTTCTGAGGGAGGATTTTGTGCCACCAATTTACGTCCAGTCTGCGCTGGAGGCAGTTGATGTGGAATGCCTCCAGTTTCTTCCGGTGTCTGTGATACAAAACCCACGACTCGCTTCCGTATAAGAGTATGGATAAGCATACAGCTTTATATACAGAGTATTAATAAATAGATGACAATATTTTTAACAACGCCCTATGAAAGAAACACGTCTTGATTCCTGTCTCATAAAAACAACAATAACGAATGCCCACATAGATATAAAAACAGCGATTATAACAAAAACAACGACTTCCGAGAAATGCTTACCTTATTTCCTCTCTTTCCCCCGCTATTTCACAAAGAAGTTGCTAACATAAAACAAACATTAATTAACAACGGTTTTCCAAATTATGGAGTTGATTGAATTATCAAGAAATTAAATCAAGTTTAAAGAGAAAAAATAACACAATAAGTCTGACGAGAGACACATTGTAAACCTATTGTACCGTAGCCAAATATAAACAACCACAAGTAAGTTGAAACAGCTATAAAATAATATATATGTGTGTGTGTGCGCGTGCGCGTGTGTGTTTATGTATATATGTATATATGTATGTATGTAGACGTAGGTATGACTTATATTTACGAATAATACTTATCCAGAAAATTCTATTCACAAATATTATATATATATATATATATATATATATATATATATATATATATTATTGTCCATTAGGTGATATATATATATATATATATATATATATATATATATATATATATATAAGGTGTGTCAAAAAGTATAGATAATGTTTTTATACTTTTGACACGCCTTGTGTTCTGAAAAAAACATTTTTTCATTCATTCTTCATTTCTATCTTAGTAAATACAGCTTTAATGGTGATTTGGTAATTCACAAACAACAATAGCAAAATGTGGAGGAACATCATCTTGCAAAAAAATCAAGTCTTCAATATTCTCCCAAGTATTGACAAATGGCCATATTTAATCTTGCAACATGGTTTCGTATAGGGAGTAACTTTTGAATCACCCTGCAGTCGATCTCAATGTATGAGGACACAACAATTCAGTTAGAGATGGGAACCGATGCACTATTTATACATCGTGTGTGTCTAGTAGTGAAAGCTTAAATGCGACCAGATAAACATTTCAGATACATTGATGACAGAAGAATAGTGCACCAATGACCCACATATTCTCCGGATACTCTTCAGTTTTTGAATTCAGAGTTTTTTCTTTCTCGTAGATTGGTTGTCTAATTGTTGTAGACTAGCTAACACCCCTTCAGCACTCTACCAGATGGACAGGATCATAGCCATAAACAACCTGCGATTAAGATAGATTAACTAGCTGAATTATATTCAGATTGACTTTGCTGCGTTGGCTGTATCAAACTGACCCTCCTCTATTTGTGTAAGTTTGCCTTGTTAATTGTTTGTATTTATTTGTTCTGTGTTTGTATGTATCCGTTTGACACCGGATGCTGGTGTTTAATAAATGTATTAAGTACACCATTCTTCAGTGTATCTTTCCATCTCGCGATACAACACTAAGAAAGACTAAAAAGAAAACCTTATATAACTCTTCTGATTCTTCTTGTTTCTGTTAAATTTGACTTTTCTAAATTCTTATTCTTCATTTTTAATGTTTTCATTTCTTCCAGCTCTTTTACAAAAAACTATTTCCATATTTTACTTCTTCTTCAAGAAATTCTTTAATTCTGTCTGTTGCTTCTTAATCGTATTCGTGTACTTCTCCATTGTTTTCCTCTAATATATATATATATATATATATATATATATATATATATATATATTATATATATATATATATATATATATATATATATAAGGTATCCAAATGACTGGTAGTAAGGGATGATTCCACCTGGGATCCTCAAAATCTCACTGTATAACCATACTGTATGCTCCTGTAGGTGCAAACATATATTCATCCAAGGATTTTTATGAATCCCTAAAAAGAGCTCAATGTATAATAATCAATAAATTAGATTAAATACAGAACAATATTTAATTTTCAAAGAAAGAAAAAACTTAACAAACCGTCATTCTGTAATAAATTTATTTCGACCAAAAGCTCAAAAGACCTTTAAAAATGTTTACAATTTTAAAAAAATTCGTTAAGAGAGTGGTCTCTTCGGACGGAGAATACAAAATGAAGAAATTCACCTAAAGAAAAATCAGGTCAGACAGAAAGTATAAGGATGAAATACTAATTTTAACAAAGAGATACAAAGTATAAACAATTTCCTGTTTTTTGAGAATGTCAACTGAACAGGAAATTGCTGGACGAACTCATAAGTGACGTTCTCATTTGGAAATCAGCACCTGAGCCCACCACTGTGGGATGTCTGGCGAAGACCTACATTTACCAGCACTGCGTGGATACTGGATGCTGCCAAGAGGACCTTCCCAGTGCAATAAATGAATTGGAAGGGTGGCGAGAGATTGTCATGCATATCCATGTTACTAGTGTGACATGATGTATATCTATGTATGTATGTATGTATGTATGAATATCATCATGTCGCCCCAACAGCATGGATATCCATGACAAATTCTTGCCAACCCTATCACTCATCTCTCTAGGCAGATCCTCCTCACAGCATCCAGTATCCTCACTGAGCTGATCAATGTAGGTCTTTGCTGGGCGGCCCGCTGTGGCATGTCCATGTCCTGGTTTCCACATGAGGACGTCATTTATGAGTTCATCCTCGCTTCTCCAGCATGTATTATTTGTCTCACTCGGATGGTTTGTGTGATAGGTGGCAGGTGGCCGTACAGCTGCTTTTTTGTGGGGTGTTGTTTCCACAATTTGTTTAATATCGCACGCAGCATTCTTGTGCAAATCCCATCTAGCTTGTTTTCTAGTCGCTTCATTAGGGTCCAAGTAGTTCATTCATACAATACCACTGACACAACTACGACGATGTGGAGAATTGTCGTTTTAACTTTTTAGTGAGATTGGATTTCTATATGACTGATAATCTGTCTATGGTAGAGCATGACTTCGCCCTACATTCATTAACATCGCTTTCTGTGGATGAGATATTACTACCTAAGTACGTGAATTTTTCTACTGATTTTAGCGACTTACAGTCGAGTGTGGAAAAGTCTCCGTCTTTTTTAAAACACATGAACTCAGTTTTATCGGAATTCACCCGGAGGCCGATGTTCTCTACTGCCTTCTCTAAGCTATGCAGCAGGGTTTAACTAACCATAAAAAAAAAATATAAAAAATAAAAACAAAAAAGTAAAATTTACCTTAGGACGGCTGACCCCATAAAATAAAAAAATGTAAAACCAGAAAGAAAGAAAGAAAGAAAGAAAGAAACAGAAAATGTAAAAAAAAAAAAAAAAAACAAAGAAAAAAAACAAAACAAAACAAAAGGTAACAAAAGACGTTTTATGAAAATGCTGACTATAAAATTGACGGACTCCAAAAATGAAGCAAAAATTTTATGCAAAGAGAGAAAAAGAAAAAGACAAAAAGAATCACAATTTCCTCTTTCTGTTCAGATAAGAGAGAGAGAGAGAGAGAGAGAGAGAGAGAGAGAGAGAGAGAGAGAGAGGGGGAGAGAGAGAGGGGAGAGAGAGAGAGAGAGAGAGAGACGTTTTATTCTGTCGTCAATGTTATTTTGTCAAACTATTTTGTCAGAATCGGTTGGCTATTGTATTTTTGTTATCTGTGTAAACCTTTTCCGCATGTTCCACCTTTGATGTCGAACATCTTATTTCTGCACTAAATTCTTTCTATTTATTTTTGTTTCTTGTTTGTTTTTTTTTGTTTTTTTTATTGTAGCATGTGTCTAAAAAATTTTATCAGTCCCAGAGAAGAGCACATTCTTTAGCATTTTAAAAACTGACTGTGTGGATACTGCCTATCCAATAATAAAATACTATGATCGTGTATTGCGGGCACACATGTAAGGTTAAATAAAAAAGATTTTAAAAATCATGTCTTAGTAAAATGGATTTCCGAGTAAGAATTGATTGATTGATTGAATCTTTTCGGCATGTCAAACAATTTTGATATTCAATTTCAAACTCAATTTTTAAACACATTTTAACTCATTTTTTAAAATCTAATCCATAGTTGAAACCTTAATAGATACTACCACTCCGGGTCAGAGTAACGGTGATAAAGGGGTATTGCCAAAGCTCGAAAATTGGAATTTCACCATTAGATTCAGTATAACGTCATACGTAACACACCTAGACACTCAGTCACCGCCTTCTGGCATATATATTATAAAAAGGGTTGGGACAATCCTATAGGTGCTAGGGCTTGACATGACCAGTCGATTGATCTGAGTGGGTATCTCCAATCGCCCATCTAGCCTATGTAAGGACCAAAGTAGAGTATTGCATGTTATGGACTGCTCAGCCACTAAGTTTCCATCGTTAAGCATCACGGATCGAGATTGGGAGGATTATACTCCTATCCAGAGGGTGTATTCCAGTGCCCCGGTGTATTCCAGTGCCCCAGCACAACAGGGTGGAGTGAAGATTGACTGGAGACAAATGCCGGTTAGTGGTTGTAGGTATGGTCAATATTTCACGTGTTTTAACCCTTCACATATGAATTAAAATTCAGCAAAACTTGGAAAAAATGAATGAAACTTAACGTCATTTTTTGTTGTATTATGGAAGGAGTAAAAAAATCCCACGTGAAAATTATTTGTTTTAAGCTCTCTAAAACGAGAGAATTCTATGGATTAAAATCTGCATCCGTCAAAAAGGTGCATTTTGCCTTTTTGTTTTCTCTCCCTTGAAGATGTGTGATGACGTCATTTATTTCATTGTTAAGAAATTCATAGAAAAATATGTTTAGACTCTTTTCTTAACGAAAAAACCTGAAATTAGTGGCAATTTACATTATATATATATATATATATATATATATATGTGTGTGTGTGTGTGTGTGTGTGTGTGTGTGTGTGTCCTATGTAGCGATTGCGGGTACATAAACACGAGTGTTCTTGTGTGATAGAGAGAGACAGACAGACAGACAGAGAGAGACTAACTTGCTTATTTTCTATCTTTTTCCTTTCTGCCATCTGTGATCGTCTAGGGCTGTTTCCTTTACTTCTTTCTTTCTTCTTTGTCTATGATCGTTTAGATTCTTCTTGTCTTCTTCAAACTAAGGGCTTCTTTTCAAGTCATGCAAATAATTAACAAGACTTTATTGCGCATTTTCACCGCGCGGTCTGAGTTCAACCCAGCAGTGCACGTCTGCTCTGCGTTGCATTTTGGCTGAAACTGGTTACCTAACTAGTTATCACGTGACTCGCGAGATTCCCGCCTTTGGGGTCAAAGTTCCCAAACGGTCTGTGTTTTTCCACTTGGACCCTTTGCATTCTCGCTACAGGGTGTTGTCAAAACCCTACGCCACCTTACAATTATGCAACATATATATATTATAATTCTATAAGTTCTCAAACATTTTAGATGATTTTTTCATCTCTAATTTAAATATAACTTAAATCAAACCAATCGGAAAACCAATAGACAATATTAGATATAATATATTCGAATCGCTTCTCAGTAGGATGCAACCCGATTCCACAATACAATTGCGATTAAAACAAACAAAAAGAAAGATAAAAATAAATTATGTATGGAAAAAAGATCCTAATGCACAATAGCACGCAAGAGATAATATCATTAGTTACGTTGGTTGGTTGGTTTTACGGCATATCAAATATTTCGAGTCATTTAATGCCGAATCAAGTCATTTTGATATTCAGTACACTCTGTTGCTTAAATGATCACCAATTTAATATTGAAAATCCTCATCGCTGCTTAACTTCGGTGATCCATGCAGTAAGTGGTCTTTTCAACGTGAGTTGACCGTAAGCATTAGAATATGTATAAAAAGCATTTCATGGAAATACCCGTAACATTTGAGACGCTAGGGTCAAGGTTTGGTTAAGTTTTAAGGTTAATGTTAGTGTTAGGGTTTGTTAGGGTTAGGGTTAAACTTCTTCGGGATTTAAGACATATAATGTTATTTATACGCAAAATGTGATTCTAATGATATTATTTCTTGCGTGCTATTCTGCATTTGTACTGAAACAAAATTAATAATACAATTCATTTCTATTTTTATTCTTTCCCAGTTCCTGTAGAATGCAACACTAAGTTGTGAAATACTTTAAACTTCTGTTGAAATTGCATTTTTTCTTCTGCGGGCTGAGATTTTCTTCAAAACGGCTGTCTCGAGAAGGATAAAGCAATAATCAGTGATTGACTCTTCGGACCAGTCGTCTTCGTAAAAAAGAGCAGGTCGATTGCTTGAAAATTATTCTTTCGCCTTATTACAAGCACTATATACCAAGACGTGCTGAAGAACCCAACCCGAAACAAGGAAAACATAGATTCACTTTGAAGAGATGGAATCCTCCATGACTAGGGGTATACCATAATTCTCTCTGTAAATAACAAGATAAGTCTCTTAGTCTACACAGGCACGTCATCACAATGTTTAGTTTGTTTTTTTTGCCATATCAAACCCGGTTGGTCATTTAATGGTGACACACTTTTGAAATATGTTCGCAGCTATAATTTGGCTAGAAGACAAAATTATATATATATATATATATATATATAAAAATATATAGTATGTACCACGCATCTCACATAGCAGGTCAGACCAAAAGGTCATATTAATGTGGGATCAGCCACGAAGCGAGATAAGCATTGGCATTGCCAGCCACAAAAAATGTGTGATCCCCAGGGCATTCTCCCTCAAAGGGGGGGGGCCACAGCGCACTGAGCAATAAACCCACCACGTCTGACGTGCGCCGTCCACCTATATCTCCTTACTTTTACCGCACGATCCCTCACCCATAAGTAGCGCAGGCCGGTATCCAGGAACCTTGTGGTTTCTTAGCCCGAACCGGCTCTACCGACTGAGATATCATATATTGATATATATAGTATATTTATATAATATATATATTTATCCAACGTCATAAATCCTTAATACGTTACCATTGTCAATGCTTTACTAATCAATCCCTATTTAATCCAATAAGCCATCTTTATTTATTAACAATGTATCTATTAATGTCTTAGCTCGGATATCATTTGCCTCAAAACAGTCCAATTCAAAATGAGGAATTTAGTTTTACAAAATTATTTTAAGATTTCTTTTGTTTAAATTCTAAAAATCATTATTTATATTTCATCCCACTAGGAACCACAAGCTTCCAGGTTCGATATCAACCCCTCGTCAATTTAGCGCATCATGAATACCACAGCTTGAATGTGTGCGAAATATAAAGTGGGAATTGATGGAAGAGGAGTGTAGCGTTTCACCCAAGACGCAAAAAAAATCACCATCGTCATAGCGCATAGTGCACGGTGATAGACTTCCTCGCTGTCCAGCTTTCAATGTGTACCACAATATGCCCATTTCGCCGACTATACTTTACTTACATTCTTATTAAAATAGAGACTTCGGGGTAATCCTCTTAACTGAAAACACACTCACTGTTTAAGTCACAATTCCCCCAGAATTGTGTCATTTTATCGATGAGTATTTAATTTATAGTCAAAATCATTAATCCATAAAATGTATTTTATCTATTAACGGTGCCTGTGGAAAAACTGTCAGATTTGCCTCAAGAAACAGTCCAAGTTATTACGGGTATTTGCCTCTCATCCCACTTATGAGGCGCGACACAAGGACTTTTATTGGACCCACCCACGAGCTGAGGACTCATGGGTTGTAGGTGCAAAAAATACGTTGATCCCCGTTGCATTCCCCTCAAGGTCTCCTCAAACACTGGGCAATAAACCCAGCCCTACCCCTTTGGAACGAGGTATGCGACTGTTTGTCTGGGCTCTGATATAGCCCCTGGGGTCCAACGTTTTAATATAACCACTAATAGTCAGTAGTTCCGAAGCACACCGGACCCCCGCCCCGAAGCCGTTATAGTGTGGGTAAATTCTTCAATATGTCCAACTATACCACTAGAAATAAAAAGTTATACATAATATATTTTAAAGTTTATTTGCATATTGGTTTTAACAAAACCGGGATTTGATAAATAATTCCTTTTGTGTTAGTGATCTCTAATATTATTGTTTAATTCTCCAACAATATTAAAACCAATCCTTACGAATGATTTTTTTATTATTAGAACCATTTAAAATATTAATTAAATAAGTGTATATCATATTAAAATAAGTTGTAATCTATTTATGCGTTATTTAAATTCGTTAGTCTTTCTAATTTATATATTTCATTGCACTAAAAATAAAAACTTACGCTCGGAAGACGTATACTATTGCTAGTTTTATTTAATCTAGTTATAACCCATTTTTAAAAAAATGATGGTTATATTTGAATTTATATGAGAAATACTTTAAAAAAAGGTTTTTAAGTGCTAGACAATGACCTAAATTGCTCGTATAAAACATTAAAAAAATCTTTTTTCTGTCTTAAATCAGATTTTAGACTTCTTAAAATAATGTTATATTTAGAAATATCCGTTGCCATAGAAATTACGCGCTTTTTTTTTGTTTATTTCTTAGATCTAAAAATAAAGCAAATAGCCGCCAACCACGTGACTTACCAGTCATTTTTCTACATTTTTTTTTCTTCGATTCAATATTGAGAAAAAAAAGAAAGAGAAACTAAAAGATATTATTAAGGTTTCTATTTTTAATATAATTTTATTTTCAGAAAACTCTGTTACCAAGGCAACTACCGTACAGAGAGATGTTTGTTTATTAAGTTAAAATCTTATTCATTTCCTTTATTGTTGCAAGACAAGAGACGCTTTTAACTTTCGATGAACAGGTAAAATAAAAACCGGTTGGAGGGCTTCGTGTTGTTGTAGTGGCTAACGTTATGACTATGACACTGCTAGTCAATCGAGTTCAAACTCTTAGAAGACACCCTAAAACAGCATGAGTCTAGCTCTTCCTTAAAAACACACATTTTGTTTTTACCATGTTGTTTTCTAGTTCTTGCAGGTTTTTATTTCAACGTTTTTCCCCACCTCCGACGCCAATCGATCAATATTGGAATTTTTTTTAAGTAGGATACGATGCATTAGGCGTAAGGAGTATTTTGGATGTAAAGGAGACTGCGCCAAGGAGAGAATCCAAGATTTGTCATATTATATTTTGATATGAACGGTCGGTGAGTGCAGCCTAGCTAGATAGATCCGTTATTGATATGGACTACGTTTTATCACCTCTCCCCAAAACCAAACTTCCGGCTACATCCGAGTCGTGTTGCCATGCCTCGTATCCATTTCCGAATAAATAAAAAGTTTGTTGTGAGTGATCCCGTATGTGCTCACTCTCAAAAATATCTAGCTCTTCCTAACACACCCGCACTTTCATGATAAGTGCCGTCTGTGTCTATTAACTAAATTAACAGCAAAGAAAAGACAATCAGCAGTTATTTCTTTTTGTAATAATTTTTAAGTTCTATTCAACCGGATTTTTTCTCATACATCCATTTAGTAAAACCAAAAAATTAGAAATCAATAAAACCTAAACAAATATTTAATAAAATTATCACATTTAAAGATCAACTATTTACAAAATAACGCCTTACTGCCCAGGTTCCAGCGCTATTGGTTGCTAATAATAAATACAAAATCTTTATTTAGTACGGTATTTACCTACTCCTT
>JALAJA010000821.1:0-32704 GCA_023376005.1 Doryteuthis pealeii
CTCAAAAATTCAGAGAAATAGTATTCTTAAAACTTACCGCGGGTCTTTAAATGCCAAAGCCAATTTTGCAATATCCTTCAGCATAAAGTCTTCCCTTCATAGTGTCAACCAGGCAGCTGACTTGCAAACATGTTTCTCGAAAATGATCCGACAACCACTTGTCTTCTTCATTGTTGAAATGATTTGCTAGAACGAGCCGAGCTTCATATGCCACTCGATAATTCTCTGTCAAAAACAACAACAAAAAAACAAAACATTATCAGCAAAAGGTTTTTTGGATTCAGTCATTAAAAGAGAAAAGAAGGTTATAGATTTGTTGATGACTCCTAATATTCTTCAATGAGATATTGGGCTACGTAGAGTTACTATGACCCCCCACCCCCAATAATCTACTTCATGGGGAGTTTCTAACTTAGTGTACTGAACAAGAAAAAAAAGGAATGTTAAAACTGAAAATTTTTGGAATGCAGTACTTTTTCCTGCATATTTTCTGAAGTTACGTTAAACCAAATTAAAAATCCAAAAAATTACTTAATCTATACTTTGCATACAAATGTGTGCATGTATATGTATATATATATATATATATATATATATATATATATATATATATATATACATATATATATAAATCTTTAAGTTCTCTGTCAAGATAATTTTCTAAGTTTGTGCTTTGTTTTGGAGAATTCCACCGTCTTTAGCAATGACTTGGACATCATAAAAATTTATGTTGTCCAAGTCATTGCTAAAGATGGTGGAACTCCTCCAAAACCAAGCTCAAATTTAGAATATATATATATATATATGTGTGTGTGTGTGTGTGTGTGTGTGTGTGGGAGGGGTGTATGTGTGTATGTGAAAACTATTGACAGGTCCGGATTATGAGGAAAATGAGGCAACTGCCTTGAGCCCCCCTTCCAGAGGGGTACTCAAAACTTCCTTTATAAAAATGTGTAATGATTATAAAATTAGTTTTATTATTGAAAAAATAAACAATAGAAATAAATTTGAACATTTTTTATAGAACCTAACTTATATCTTTTTTATTTAATCCCTGACTCAAGAAGAACATCCAGTATTTTGTAAATTTAAGTCATAGGGAGTGATGTACAATACTGCTATTCTGGCCCATGGAGGTGTGTGGTGTAATGGTTAGAGTTGTAGGAAATGGACTCGCTGGCCTGAGTTTCAAATCCTGGATGAGTCTGTGTGTATTTCACATTGCAGTAATACCCTTGGGAAAATTATGCATCCAACTACTCTCCCTTCAGCTATGAAGCAAAAGTAGTTGGATGCATAACTGTAGTGCAGACTGGGCTTTTTAAACCTATAGCTGGAAGGAATTTGTTGGATGCATACCTTTCCCAAGGGTATTAGTGCTATGTAAAATACAAACAGCCTGGTTCAGGAATTGAACTCGGGTCAACGAGTCCATTTTCTACGACTCTAACCATTACACCACGCACCTCCATATGGGTCTCATATAAGTGTTCACAGAATTTGGAGTCTCATATAAACATGGCTAGATGGGCGGTGGGAGAGGCCCCTCTTTGATCAATCAGCTGGTCATGTCAAGCCCTAGCACCTATATGATTTCCCCAACCCTATTGCTCTAATGGCAAACCCCAACCTTTTTTATCATATATTTGCTAGAAGGTAGTAGCTGAGGGTCTTCATGTCCTGGAATGACGTTAAACTCTATCTGATGGTGAGGTTCTAGTTCTGGAGGTCTGAGGAATGTGGAGTACCCCTTCATCACCATTGCTCCCTGGTCCACTCTGACCTGGAGTGGTAGTACCTGTTAGGGTTCCATCTATGGGTTAAATAGAAAATTTGTGTACAAAAAAAAAACTGAGTTTAAAAAATTTTCTTCCAAACTATCGCTACGAATCTTTCAAAAGTTTGCCAGCATTAAATGACCCACTGTGGTTGATATGCCATAACAAAATAAACAAACAAACATATAAACATGCTATTCTGCAGAGAAATAATGCAGAACTTACCAGAAAGCACAGCAGATTCAGCTTCCATCAATTGTTTCTTAATGATGTTCAATTTTTCCTTTTCTTCTTCCAATGTTTCTGTTTCTTTTCATGTGGAGAAATTCGTTTTTTACTTTCTTGAATGAGATTGAAGATCTCATCAAATGATAAATGAAAACCAGATGAGAGCAAATCAACACACAGAGTATGCTTAAATGTCTTCCAATAACTGCAAATAAAATGTTATTAGGAATAATTGATTACAGTCATTCTCAAACTACAAGGGTGAGTCAAAAAGTAATGCCATTTTGTTTAGGACAGGTATAATTACCAATACAAGAACATGTATCATATATCAAAATGAAGCTGGGCCTCTGAGTATCACATCCCTACTTCTCCACATAGGTGTGTCAAAAAGTAATGCCATTTTGTTTAGGACAGGTATAATTACCAACACAGGAACATGTATCATATATCAAAATGAAACTGGTCCACTGTGGATCACATCCCTACCTCTCCACATAGTCACCGTCTCTTTCAATATCAATGTTCCACCTTTGAATGGGGGCATGTATCCCTACCCTGTAAAAATTCTGTTGACTTCTTTGAGCCACTTCTTCACAACAGATTTCACTTCCTCATCCCTGGAATAATGTTTGCCTCTTAAACCCTCTTTAAATGGGGCTGAAGAGAGGCAAACAGTATTTACTACAACATATGGTGCACCATAAGACGTTGCTATATGTATCACAAAAGTGTACGGTTTTCTACCAGCATAAAAGAAATAACACTTTTTTGTGGTAGATCATTAAACAATTCGGAACAGAAATTAAACTCTTCTAAGGAGATGAGCAGTTCCTCAAAGTGCAATGATTTGTATTCATATAGGTTGGAGCGCGTGGTGTAATGTTAGAGTTCAATTCCTGGACAAAGCTGTTTGCATTTCACATAGTGCTAATACTCTTGGGAAAGGTATGAATCCAATTCTCCCTCCAGCTATGGGTAAATAGCAGGGCAGACTGGGCTCTTTAACCATGGCTAGGTAACCAGTCTAGGAGAAGGAAAACTCTGAATTCAAACCTGTTAAACTCTGCTTAAGAAATTGATCTTGTGTCGCATCCTGCTTGTGCGGAAGGTTGGTAAAATATATATATATATATATAATATATATATATATATATATAGGTTGGAACAGCCAGGAATCTTGTTAATGTGTTTATCGTCTCTTTCTTGATTATACCCATATTATACATATTATATTTATGTAAAAATCATAAGTGTACTTACTTGGAAGTTTCTTTTTTGTCCATGACGGGTAAATTTGATCGAAGAGAAATCTGTTTTTCAAACAATTCCCTTTCTCTTCTTCCCGATGCATCTTTATTGGTTGGAGCATCATTTGATTGTGATCTGGTGCTTTCATTAAAAATGACTTGTCTCTGCGAGTCAACCGATTTAACATACGGCCAGGTTTTTCCACTGCAGACGTCATGGTTAGGAAATTCTTCAAGCAGAAAACAATGAACATTTTATTTGTCTGAATTTTTGAGATGAGGCTTGATAATTTGGATTATTTGGATTATTCAGACTATTGTCCTCATCTTTATTGGTATCTGCACTATTTCTCTGAATTTTTTAGATGAGGCTTGATAATTAGATTATTTGGATTATTCAGACTATTGTCCTCATCTTTATTGGTATCAGCACTTTTTCTCTGAATTTTTGAGATGACGCTTGATAATTTATATTATTTAGATTTTTTGACTGTTGTCCTCATCTTTATAGTTATATACATAACGTTCCATCCAATGTTTCCTCCAGCCTTCTTTAGGTATTTCTTGTCAAACTCAGGAATCATCTTGTTAAACTCAAGTTCGACACATGCACAATTTGGGCACATGGTGTAATGGATATAAAGGTTAAGTTAATACAGTTCTAAGTGACAATCATCTATAGGTTGCAGGTTCAATCTTGACTATGGGCAAAAATAAACATAGAATACTAAACATAGGTTAACACTTGTACCTAGTCATGGTAAATGGAATGAGAAAGATTTACCCCAATGGATTAAACAAAGAATTTGGTTCAAAGTTTCATGAAGGCTCCTGATTATGACATGAAGGTGCCTGAGTCTGAAGAGAAACACCCGAAGAAGGCCAGAGGGCACATCAGCTGAAACGTTGTGTATATAACAATAAAGATGAGGACAACAGTTTGAAAAATTTAAATAATACAAATGAACATTTCATTCAAAAAAGTATTCTATTTTTTTTTTAATTTTAAAAACTTCATTATATCAGTGAATATATTTAAGTAAAATTTGGATTTCATATTAAAGAAGACAAGAAGCAGACAACATCTCACAGAAACTACTACTGGTGCAGACTACGCAGGTGATCTAGTGCTTCTCACAAATACATCTGCTTAAACCAAATATCTGCTTCATAGCCTGGAGCAGCAGCAAGAAGCATTGGCCTCTACGTAAACTCAGATAAAGCAGAATTCATATCTTTTAACCGAGATGGTGCCATCACCTCATTAATTGGCTAGCCTCTCAAATTAGTAGACCAGTTTGTATACCTCAGTAGGAATATCTTATCTACTGAAAGCAATGTCAACATATGCATAGGTATAGCATGAACTGCTATGAACAGGTTATTGACCTTATAGAAATCTAATCTCTCTGATAAAATAAAACAGGAATTCTTCCAAGCCGTAGCCATATCAGTACTACTGTATAGCTGCACAACTTGAACAGTGAACTATATAAGGATGCTGCATGATGTTTTGAACAAATCCTGGAAGCAGCACCTACAAAACAGAAGCTGTGCAGTCACTTACCTCCCATCTCACAAACCATCCAAGTAAGACGAGCAAGACATGCTGAACACTGCTGGAGAAGCAAGGACAAACTCATTAGTGACATTCTCCTATGGACTCCTACACATGGACACACCAACCAGCAAGAACTGACATTCATCAGCTCTGTGCAAACACTGGATGCTGTCTAGTGAACTTACAAAGAGCGATGACTGATAAGTATGGATGGCAAGAAAGAGTCAAGGGAATCCATGCTGCCTGCATGCCTTGATGATGATGAAGAAGACTTGGATTTAGGTAGAGCTGAAATTGTATTTAAGTTAAGATCCATGGTGTTAAATTGAACTGGTCCACTGGTTTTAGACGCTTACCATTGAGTGTGAAAATGCCTCCATTATTGAACCTAAATATGTGCATCTTGGGACAAAAAATATAATAGTGTCACTGATGGTTATATTATAAAAGTTTTTCTAGATTTTTTGATTAAAAGTACATGGACAATGATTTTTCAAAAAAATTTTACAATTACTCAGAGAATAATCATTTTTCTCTATTCTTAATTAAAATACATAAAAGATTTTATTTTTTAAATTTACCGCTTTCCTAATTAAAGTACATGAACAATTATTTTTCTTTCTTTTTTTTTTTGTTCAGCATCATTAATTAAAATAAATAGTTTTGCTTTTTTTTGTTTTTTTTTGTTGTTTTTTTTGGTGGTTAAAAATTGACCGACGTCTGTTCAACCTGAGCTGATAATTGGTTTCTAAATTACAGTATTTCACTTTCACTACAAAGAAACTCTGTAATACGCCCTTTTGTTTGCTCTTCAAATTGATTCTTTCTTAACATACTTTGCCTGAATAAGTTACCCTTGAAACTTGTCAGGAGAAAGCTACACATCAAAGTTCACAAGCCAAAACGACTTTTATCATCTTTTTTCCGATGCCCCTCAAAAAGTCACCAAATGTGCCCTTTAGTAGATTTGATATTTCAAGCTTTGTTCAGATGATTGTATCCAGAGTTTGACATCTGCAAGAAATCCCAACTAACAGTAATCTCATGATATTTTCCTATTTATGAAAATCCAAAAAATATTTCTTTTTACTCAGATTCATATAATTGAATTGTTTTCTAGCTTTAAAAATATTATCAAGCTAATATCACCATTGATATTATTACAATATTACCAATATTATTACTGTATGCTATTTATGTTCCTGACTTTAGTACATTATTCTGTGCTATACATGAGCCTTTGATGAGCTGTGGTGTACCTGAGCACTGTATGTAATAAATTTCATTATCATATTATCATTATCCAAATGTTCATTAAATTCTAATACTACCAATGATATGATTTTTTTTTTATACTCAGATTCATATTATTGAATTATTCTCATGCATTAAAGATATCATTTAGTGTGTGTATGCACGTACAATTTCTACATATTATATATACCATCCAAAAAAAACACCCTCCAGGTGGTGTAAAAATCAATTTTAGAAAGATATTGCCTGAAGGGGTGGGGAAAAAATAAAATAAATAAAATAAATCATTTAACATTTTCTTAAATTACTTACTTACTTAAAAAGCATCATATCCACTTCATTCCATTGAAATGTTTGTTTTATGACAGACAACAATGTTTTTGTTTTTTAAATACACACATTTTTACATAATTCTACAAAATTTTTATTAAAATTGAATGAATATCTTATTTGGGATTTAAAGGATCAGAACATAACACCAATTATTGAATGAAATATCTTAAGAAAATCAAACGTGTGTAGATCTCTAAATGATCCATGCTTCCTATGTCTACACAAAAAATTAGCTATAATTAGATTCCCGGATAAGAAAAATCTTTTGAATAATAGAATTGAATCAATCTGCAAGTGTAGACATAGGTTAAACCGGTTGCTAAAATATTATTAGAATTACAATATTAAATTTTTACTAAATAAATTAGAAAAAAAATTATTTTTGGAATAGTTATTAGTTTTAAATAGGAGATATACCGAAAAGAACAGTGAAAAACTATAAAATATTAATATTGAACCCCTAGAATATAATTAGAATTAAATTTTAATTGTTTTTACTAGCTATTAGTTCTCATTTCTGTATTATTATTAACTTAATTCTAATTATAAATAAGGAATAAATAAACAAATAGAACAAGCCGTATGCAGTAACTGAAAAAATATTAACTAACATAGCGTTCAAGCGTTATTATCGGTAAAGAAGTTTATCTCAGTTTAACTAAGGAATTACATTGACTTAGTTAAGTATAGGGTAAGGTCCTGATAAAATCATTTGGATTGAAAACAGAAGACCCTTAACTCTTTTCCTCTACTACTACTACTATTATTATTATTATTATTATTATTATACGTTTTTAATATATTCAGCACTTTTAGATAATTTACTAATAATTCACTTTTGGATAATTCACTTTTAATTTACTAATTACTACTGCAACAGAAAAATTAAAGTGACAATTGGATATCAAATAGCTCCACTATTATAAATAATGATAATAATAATAATAGTATATATGTATATATATATATATATATAAGTAAGTAAAGTCGCCGGAGTGGCCTAATGTCAGTATCAGCCATGCAGCAAGGGAGTCTATCCCCTTTTCTCTAGCGCTAGACCAAGGAGATTATTTTAGCGTCTGAGGTGAAGCGCTACACCTACCATCAGCTCTTTACTTTACCGCACAGATCTCTGTGCTACTCATACGATGAGTTGGCAAGGGCGGGTATCAAACTAGGAACCTTGTGGTTTCTAGCCGAACGCTCTACCGACTGAGCTAATCTGGCTCTTAAAGCTGAGATTTTCAGCTTTCAATGTCTTAAGGCTTTTTTGTTGGTGACCTTGATCATACGAAATTTGTCTTTAATTATTCCTTAGTTTTAGGACTACTTAATGTTTGAAAAAAAAATCCACTTTAATTGGTTTAATTAGTCGTAATTTGCAATTAAGTCAAATCTTGACCCTTCTCTGTCTTTACATCCTACGTATCTCCCCTTTTTACTCTCTATATGCCAGTGAAGGGGAGTGAAAGTGATCACATGTAATAGTTTTATTACTAAAAAGGCAGCAGTCAAGTCACCCCTGCCCTTCGCTTGTCTTACATTATACACTCTTTTCCTCTCTAGACTAAAGGGGAGATGAAAAACACCCGCCCGCAATAAAAATTCTAATGTCTATTTCAATTGTCTAGGTCAATTCATTGAAAAATCCGTGTTTTTTTTTTTAATACAATTCTAACCCCCACGTTTGAAAAAAAAGTACCAAAACGCAGGGAAGTATTCGGTTTTAATTAAATTTTCAGTGTTGATTTAGGAATGAATTAATTTTTATTCTATTTTAAAACTTTCTGATTTTTTTCAAGTCACTTAACTTTGACTTCCCTGTTTTTCGGGTACAAATAACGGTGTGTATATATGTTATTGATACTATTTTCTGCATAAATAAAAAGACGAAAGTGTGAATAGAAGAAAAAAAAAATTTTGGAGTCTTCGCGGAGAACCGTCCCGGCCCCCTGCCTCAAAAAATGCTTGCCGGTGACTGCTGTAAAATAAAAAAGAAAGAAAAAACACCAGCTACGATTGAAGTCCGTAGCCGAAGCGGTGTTACTTGAATAAAAAAACTCGGGTTAGGGTTTGGGTTTGGTGTTTAGGATTAGTTTAATGGGAAAATAAATAATTTGGGCTTTGTTTTTTCTAACCCAGAAAAAACAGAACCCAGACATTTTGTAATAAAACCGTTAATTTTAAGTAGGGGTGGGGTTAGAGTTTAGGGTTGGGGTTGGGTTTTCAGGAAAAACGCCCTAAGTTGGTTGGGTTTTTTTGTTTTGTTTTTTGTTTTTTGCAAGTGACACCGCTTCAATCATAGCTGGTGTTTTTTTCAGCAGCTACAGGCTAGCGTTTTTTGAGGCGTTTTTTGAGGCGGGGCGGTTCTCTGCGAAGAGTACCGTTTTTTTTTTAAAGAATCTGCTCGAGTAGTAAATAAGTACCAAAAATCGAAAAATAAAATGAAAATGAAAACTAAAAAATAATTTGGTAATTTATGAGGAAGTGCGTCCCGGTCCCCTGCCTCCGAAATTGCTGCCCGGTGAATTTTTAAATAACGACCTCAAGCTTCAGCGCCACATCGGTGTTATTTGAAAGAAAACGACCAACTTAGGGCGTTAAATGTATTTTAGTGGGGGGTCTCTTTTTTGTCTTCATTCTTGTTTATTTATAGAAATTGTCTTAATTCGTGTTTATTTATCGTAATTTGTCGTAATTCTGGTTTATTTATCGTAATTTATCATAATTCTTGTTTATTTATCGTAATTTGTTGTAATTCTTGTTTATTTATCGTAATTTATCGTAATAAAAGAAAATCTTAGTATTTAATAGATAGATAGATAGATAGATATGAAGATGGATAGTTTTGAATAGACTGAGATAAATAGATAGATAGACAGATAGATAGATAAACAATAGGTAACACCTATTTTACCCTGTGAAATTTACCCCCCCCCCCTATATTTAACACAATGAAACTTACAGAAAAATTAATATTTTCTTGAACAAATCTTTTCCATTCGAAAGAAAAAACGTTAAACAAACTCATAAATTACCTCTTATTTTTCTTTTTTTGTCCTAATTCTTGTTTATTTATAGAAATTTGTCATATTTCTTGTTTAGATAGTTTTGAACAGACTGAGATAGATAGATATTTTCGACAAGTAAATGTATTTGGAGGAGGTCGCTTCTTTTTTTGTCGTAATTCTTAGATAGATAAACAAACAAAATGCTATAGATAGATATGAACAAATGGAGATAGATAGATAAATAGATAGATAGATATGAACAAATGGAGATAGATAGATAGATAAATAGATAGATAGATAGATAAACAAACAAAATGTATATCATTTTGTTTGTTTGTTTATCTATCTATCTATCTCCATTTGTTCATATCTATCTATATCATTTTTTTTTGTTTATCTATCTTCGTAGAGAACCATCCCACCTCCTGCATCAAAAAATGCTAGCCAGTGGCAGCTGAAAAAGACCACCAGCTACGATTAAAATCCGTAGCCGAAGCGGTGTAAAAAAATAGAATTAGGGTTTAGGGCTAGGGTTGGGGTTGGGGTTTGGGTTTAGGGTTAGTTTAATGGAAAATAAATGAATAATTTGGGTGACCCAGGAAAAACAGAACCGCAAATCTTGTAATAAAACTTAATTTTAACTAGAGGGTGTTGGGGTTGGGTTTTCAGGAAAACCTAAGTTGTTTTTTTTTTCTTTTTTTCAAGTGATACCGCTTCGGCTACGGACTTCAATCGTAGCTGGTGTTGTTTTTTCAGCAGTCTGTGGCTAGCAGTTTTTGAGGTAGGAGGCCAGGACGGAACTCTGCAAAGATTACCATTATTTGTATTATTCAGACTATTGTCCTCATCTTCATTGTTATCTGTACAGCGTTTCGGCCGATGTGCCCTCTGGCCTTCTTCGGGTATTTCTTGTCGGACACAGGAACCTTCTTGTAATAGGGAGCCATCACAGAACTTTGAACCTAACTCTTTATTCAGCCCACGGGGGTATCCTGTTCTCATTCCACTAACCATAACTGGGGTACAGGTGTTAAGCTATGTTAATTATTATTCTATGTTACTGCTGCGTCTGACCAGGATTGAACCTGCAGTCTAGAGATAACTGTCATTTAGAACCGTCTTAACCTAACTCCTTTATCTACTAGGTTATGTGTCTAATTGGACAATCCAGTGTGAATTTTTTTCAATCGCAAAAGTTAGAATTTATTTTGTAAAAACGGATTTTAAGTAGCGTCTTGGCAGATCAAGATGATCGAAATTGACTGAAAACATCGTTTTAAATGTATCAAAAATAAATTACATGTGTAATATTATTTTGCTTTTTTGCTTATGCTCATTATGTTACTTTTTCGACTTAGACAAAAATTTGACCATAAATGATCGGTTTAATGAATTTTAATTCATTTTTAAAATGAAAAGCAGACGATATTTTGGCAGATCCTACTCTTTTTCCTAATCCCAATCATCTAGCGAGAGCTTAACAGGTGACCCAACGGGTCACTTTTTGTCTAATATATATATATAATTAATAGATATTTATATATATATAAAACATCTAAAAATTATATTTATACATATATGTATTTATTTATTTATATGATATCTAGAAATTATATGTCTATATATTGTTGTTATTGTTGTTGGAATCCTTCCGTTTGCAAAAGACGATGGAGTAGTGTCCAAAAGTGTGTTTTTTTTTAAAAACTACATAGCCTGGGTGGTTTGATATGGAGGATGTGCTGTTGCTCAAAGCAACAGATCCCCCCCTCTCCACACTGCCACTACACTGTCTATATATACATATAACCAAATTAAACAATGGATTTCAAAAATTTAAAAACATGATCAGGGTGATAAATTTATCAAAAAAAAATTGTTCATTTTCCAAAATTGGTAAAAACTCTATTTTATGATTTAATATTGATAATAAATATAGTTTCCTATATTTATCAATAAAGAGTGTTCAATATCAGTGGTAGAGTAAGTAAGTATATATATCTAAGTTAGGTGGTATATATATATATATATATATATATATATATATATATATACATATACATATACATATATATATATGTGCACTTTTACTTTTTATTTATATGGTAAGTTTTAAAATGTTTAATAATAACTTTTCATTTAAAAAGGAATAAAAATTAAAACACTTATAAAGTGTTTTGATTTTTATTCGTTCAGTAAACAAACAATTATTTGATTTTTTTAAATGAATATCGAAAAAAATATATTTAAGAAAATGAACAACTTACCAATTCCTCAGTATAAATGGGGTCGGGCAATTACACTGGTAAACAATACCATAAAATCCGAAATGTTTGTTTCCCTAAAAAGAGCTTCCAACGAAGATCGACAAGGAGGTAAGTATCGTTGCTAAGCAACACATAAACTTGTCGCGAAAGAAGTTATTAACTTACTTTATTCGTCGGCTTTTCTTCTTAAAACATTCTCCTTCTAAAATGAAATTAAGAGATATGAAAATAATGTATATTAACAAACGTTTATTTAAAAACATTTTTTTTACACGCGGAGAAGGGTACAACATTTTTACTTGCTCGTAAATCAGATTGTTTTAAAGTTTAAGTTTTTAAAGGGAGATAACTTTTTGCCATGATATACGGATTTTTTTTTTAATAAATTGCGAGGTATGCTCCAAAAATAATGCCTCTCATTTATTTCCATGGAAACTAAAATAGATACAGAGAACAAAATAACACGATTGGATAGAGTAAGTTTTCAGCTACAAAAATATAAATTTTTTCACATAGACATCACCATTGGCTATGCATTTTTGGCAGTGCACCTTGTGTGTTGTAATGGTTAGTGGGCTAATCTAGCAGACCACTGCTTGTAAGTTCGATTCTCAATGGGCACTCCATACATTTAGCCTTGTGCCGTGCTAAACAAAGTTAGTAATTGATCATATTAGTGCTAGGGAACAAATTCCTTATGCAAAAATATTGTCAGTCAGTCTGATTAATATATATATCCTAACATTGTGGCCTTGTGCCAGACTATGCTCAATAAATAGTTAAATGTGGCGGACAGGACACAAAACTGTTGATCATCATTCCTGCCCAAGGAGAAAAAAAGAATTGGACAAACACATTATATTTCTTATACTTTCTCACTTTAGTAATCAAAAACAACTTATATATATATCATTGCAAAAAATACACATGTGCAATCGACTGCAATTAATCAATATCTTGATTAATCCAGTGGATTTAACCCTGAAGATCCTCATGGGGAAACTCGAGTAGGTTATTACTGTGTACCATTATTATAATATATATATATATATATATATATTATATATATATATATTTACCAACCTCTCTGCACAAGCAGCATGTGACACAAGGTCAATTTCTTAAGCAGAGTTTAACAGGTTAAAATTCAAAGTTTTCCTTCTCCAAGACTGGTTACCTAGCCAAGGGTAATGAGCCCAGTCTGCCCTACTATTTACTCATAGCTGGAGGGAGAGTATTTGGATTCATACCTTTCACTATGTGAAATGCAAACTGCCTTGTCGAGGATTTGAACTCAGGTTGACGAGTCCATTCCCTATGACATTACACTACACACCTCTAAAAACAACTTACAGCCCTGTCAGTGGTGCTAGGAATACGCCAACTGCATTCTCTGCATCAGGATAAAATGCCTGCAAACGGGTGTCTTGGGTATGGCACTAAACTGCATCCTGTAGTCAGGCTCCAATTCTGGAGAGTATAGAGCAGTAGTTCTCAACCATTTTCTATGCCCTGCCCCCGTAAAGTAATAATTTATATAAGAATAATAGTGAAGGTGACTAAAACAAATTTGTATAATCAACTCTTATTATAATGGAGATTGTGTGTGTGTTTGTAACCGAAACTATATCACTACTCAAGTCACAATTCCCTTTGTTATTTACATCACATTCTCCATGATTTTATTCTTATTTAAACCTCAATTATTAATAAAATTGTTTTACATTATTAATACTGTTGGCTTTATCTACATACTAATAATATGCAATTGTATTTATATATACAACAAAATAGCGGTTTACCGTGGGAACAGAAAGGCTAATTTGCATATTGATATTAAAAATTTGATTTTAATAAATATGTGCTTAGTATTATTGATTTCTATTTGTTTGGTTTTATCTTAATGAATATGAGCAAAAATCTCAGGGATAAATCTTAAAAGAAATCCATTATCAAGAAGAAATGACTGTAATTTTATTCTTTACTTCCTATTTTAACTAAATAGTTAAATTACGTAAATTTAGCAATGAAAGACGGGAGTGATGGAATACTAAATTTCAGTTGTTCTATTTTCCGATTATACCCCCCCCCTGTTTCAAATCTTTTTATCTGCATTCTTATTTAGTTTCATTAGCCTTTCTAATTTATTATAATATTTTATTATATTAAAACTTAAATACTTACACCTGGAGGGTGCATATATTTGCAAGTTTTAATAATATATAAACAAAAATAAAACATATGAAAAAAATAATAATACAACAAATTAAAAATTACATAATCCTATAGAAAATGTGATCAGATAATACCCTCAATATTAACAAAAAACAGAAATGTTATCTTGCACTCCTTAGAATGCTATCTTACACCCTTGGTGGAAAATTATTTGTATTAGATAGGAATACATGACAGCATATAACAATGCGCAAATTATTAATATTAAGAATAATTGCTGGAGTTAATAGCAATATAGATCTTGTGGTGAGCCGGGAGTTAACGATTTGAAAGCAGAAATAAAATGATGAAAATAAGCAATCTGTGCATAGGATCAGTGCAGGTAGAAAGCAAAAAAAAAAAAAATAGAAATATTTAAAATGATAATTTTCAACCAATCAGAAGCTTTCACGCCTAAAAAGAAGTTTTTCAAAAAAGTCCAATCTTGAGCCTAGGGAATCCTATGAAAGCGAAGGTTTCAGAAGACAAACTTATGCCTGAATATTCCTTGTCGCTCAACTCAGAAATATTTGCCTACCGCTGAAAGTATTACAAGCTATATCTTTCTCTCTCTACAAGTTACTTCACTGCTGATATATAAGAGCATTACCTTTTCTTTCTCTATTGGAGGGAACTCAACAATTTCTTCCTCTAATTACATGAACTTTTAAAAAATCATATTCTGCAGGACTTTGATCAGTATTTTTATCTATTTGTTTTAATACACATATTACTTGTTGAAATTATGAGTTATTTGTTTTTCTGTCTTAATATATGTGACTTTATTATGTGTTTATTGTAATTACCAATATATATATATATATATATATATATATATATATATCCACTCATTACAACCACCATAATACCAAAATAAACTGACAATAACTCATTATATATTAGCACGATGCAAAAGTGTCCAGCATTTCTTTCACAAAATATTTTATTCATATACATATTTACCAACCCCTCTGCACAAGCATTAATAACACAGGCCCTTTAGGGCCTGTGGGTCTGGTCTGGTGGCTTCAGCCACTGGACTATTAATGTAAATTAACAGCATGATCCCAGGGGGCCAAAAAATACATCGATCCCGTTGGCATCCCCCCATTAAGGCAACACCTGCTCCAGGGCTGGGTTTATTGCTCAGGGTCTGATGCACCCCACTTGAGGGGCAATGCCAACGGGATCGACGCATTTTTTGCACACGCCATCCTATGAAACTCGGTTCATGAGTGATCCCACATTAAAATAACCTTGTGTCATACCCACATACATGGGATGTGAGGTAAATACCTCCGTAGGAGCAGGATGTGACACAAGGTCAATTTCTTAAGTGGAGTTTAACAGGTTTGAATTTCCCTTCTCCTAGACTGGTTGCCATACCAAGGTTAAAGAGCCCAGTCTACCCCTATTTACCCATAGCTGGAAGGAGAGTAGTTGGATGCATTCCTTTCCCAAGGGTATTATCACTATGTGAAATACAAATAGCCTCGTCCAGGACTTGAACTTGAGGCGATGAGTCCATTTCCTGACTCTAGCCATTACACCAGGCACCTCCAAACTTTTATTCATATAAATTCTTAGAATTATCTAATAATCAAAATATTCCCTATGGCTTAATATCATCTTTTGTGTAAATTGTGAATTACATCATTAAAAAAAGAAAATCTGTTTTTTTTATTCTAGGAATTTATTACTTGAATGCATTGGATTTACTTGTTACATAATTTATAAGCAGCTTATAAATTATGTATGTACCTGTAGTTAGAATATTTTAATAAAGTTCATTAGATTAAAAATCCGAGGTGGAAAATTTCCACGGCCGTTGGGATTATGATTGGCATGATGATGACCCCAACTAACTTTCCAGTAGACAAAATTAGGCGTGAGATAGTTTTAGCTTCAGATGCAACCAGACTTTCAAGGAGCATGAACGTTGTTGTCAGCTCTCGGGGTCCCCCACCACCACCACCACTGTGGCTGAATCAAATAAATGAAATAAAGCTTTATCAGAAAACAACCAAGTCTTGTTAATTGATTATCAAAAACAAGAAATGACCAGCCCAACACGAAGAAGAACAAACAAGAAGTAAAACCAATAGTTAACAGAAAGCCCTGAAGAGAAGTCAGCCTTAAGAAGATGGTGGCTGAGTTAGACACAGTAAGCAGAGTTAACAAGAGCCATCATCTTTAAAAATGCCTAAAAAAAATACAAACAAATATTAATACATTTAATTAACCATTGAAATTATTTATTGAACCCAACGGTAGACACATTAGTCTCAGTTGTGTTAGTATTGCAATGTATAATTTCAATTAAACTTGGTTTTAAAAAAATATTTTTCAACATTAAATGTATAGTAATTTGTTTTTTTGGGGTTTTTTTAAGCAATACGTAATTAAAAACAACCTTCATCCCCAAATCCCTAAACTGTAACCCAATTCACAAAAAGTTCATTCATACACTGTAATTAAACTGTTATGGGGGACCACCAAAAAAGTTTCCGTTTTAATTTTCCGACCAATTTGCAAGTTTAGCCCCATCATCTACCATCTCTACTATCTGTCTGTCTGTCTATTGTATACCCAATGTATTATGAGGGTATACAACATACTCACTAGACAAGGAGTTGGCATAGAGTTAAACAAGTGAATGATAAACTGAAGATTATGAGGATGGAGAATATGTAACATGTGGAAGAACTTCCCATACCAACTCTATAATCAGATAATAGATTATTGTCAATCTTACATACATTTTTATCCGTATATTATTTAATCCAAAAAAATAAAACATGTAGATATATAAAGTATTAAAAACAATAAATCGTAAGTTCCCAAGTAATGTTATAAAAATCAGCATTCTCTCTTTCTCTATCATTATAGAATTTGCAATACCATATATTCATTCAGCACTTCAACACAATTCGACACAAGCTTCTTAAATACTTCCCATAATCTCTCTCTCTCTATATATATATATATATATATATATATATATGTTGAAAAAAATGAATAAAGGAAAGAAAGTATAAAATGGATAATATAGGATATTTTAATCAATATTACTTACACGTGTTTCAGTCAGGAGTTTATCCATGTGTACATTATTCAAACTATTATTTTTAAATAATCAAATGAAATGAAATAATTTTATATATATATATATATATATACCAACCCTTCTACACGAGGAGGATGTAACACATGGTCAATTTTTTAAACAGAGTCTAACAGGTTTGAATTTAGTTTTCTTTCTCCTAGACTGGTTTTCTAAGATTAAAGAGCCCACTATGCCCTACTTTTCACCCATAGCTGGAGGGAGAATAGGTGGATGCATACCTTTCCAAAGAGTATTAGTGCAATACAGCGCCGGGTTAGCTCAGTCAGTAGAGCGTTCAGCTAGAAACCACAAGGTCCCTAGTTCGATACCGGCCCTCACCAACTCAACGTATGAGTAGCACAGGGATCTGTGCAGTAAAGTAAGGAGCTGTTCGAATCAATACAACTGCATGTTTTAACACGAAAATATCATAAAATGTGTTTTTAATTGTGCTTGTGCATTATTTGAAATGAACTTAATTGTTATTAAGAACACATTTTATGATATTTTTGTGTTAAAACATGCAGTTGTATTGATTCAAACAAATTCATATTTTCAATGTAGATTTTACGGTGAAATGAAAATGGCTGACCAAAACAAACGGCTTCCTCAAAGTGAAACATACGAGGGAAGGTTACTCTCATTTATGTAGCTAATGTTCAAATTACATTGCCAAATTATTACATTAGTATTATTTTCTACTAAGTAAAATTATCAATTTTCTGCAAACAAATATTAAAGAGTATGCATGCACAAGCAAATAAAAAGCTAAGTAAGACACTTCTAAGATTCCCCTAACATTGCATCAACTTTATTGTATAGTGTTACATGTTGATAGACATTGACCATCATTTTTGTAATTGTTGGAGTATTGTTGGTATAAGACCCACACAGAATCACCGCTTCTATTTATAGACTGAGCAAGCAGCAGCAACAGCTTCCAGTAAAATAACCAATAAAAGCAGAACAGAAACATTTAAGCTCATTCACTTGGAGTGATGCTCATAGCTTTTTGATTTAAGGCATCCTGGGATGCACATATTTGCTTTGAATGGGTCCCAACTAAAGCCGTCTATCTCCTACCTTGTAACCTATCCTGTGTAATTAGTTTCTAAAAAACAAGTGAAATGTATTTACAGTTAGCTTGGTGAGGGAAGAAAAAAGAAAAACACTGGGAAGCATGGACCCATACCTATCAGCATCTCTGCACTTGTCTACCTCACCAGGGCAAACTACTGTGAATTACTACTGGATGCATCAGACTTTAGATTAACAATAAAAATGGCTGTTAGAATTCTACCAGTAATGAAATGTAGTTAGGATTTGAATTTACCCAAGAGTTTAATCGTAAAACTTTGAACTCAAGTTTACCTGGAATAGGGCTCTGATTGGCTTATGAAGTCACATGACCAGGCAACTCCTGGGAAAGTTTGATAGAGTTAACTCAGAGCTTACCAGAGAGCCATCCTGTGCAGATTCTCCTCGTGCGTGAATTATGGTATAGGGGTAATAAAATTATGTGTACACCAATAAGGTCTCCATGTTCCTGATTATGAAGAACCAATATGAAACCCAGTACCAGGGAGAGAGACGACCCTGATAAAGCCCACTCCATTATGTGTTCAATTGAACACAGTGTAGTGGATATAGGCATTGGTTTAAGACAGTTCTAAGTGATAGTTATCTCTAGGCTGCAGGTTCAATCCTGGTCAAAGGCAACAGTAACATAGAATAATAATTAACACAGTTTAACACTTGTACCCAGCTATGGTTAGCAGAATGAGAACAGGATACCCCCATGGATTGAATAAAGGGTTGGGTTCAAAGTTCCGTAATGGTTCCAGAGTTCGAAAAGAAGGTTCCCGAGTTCAAAAAGGCTCCCGAGTCTGACAAGAAATACCTGAAGAAGGCCGGAGGGCACATCGGCTGAAATGTTGTACAGAAAACAATAAAGATGAGGACAACAGTCTGAATAATCCAAAAAATACAAATTATCAAGCCTCATCTTAAAAATTCAGAGAAATACCTGATAAAGGAATACAATACCTGATGAAATAGAAACAGTGACTTTTAGAAGAAGACATTAGAAGATAGATGATCCTAAAAAGTAATAAGAACTATTTAACATTTGGACAAAGAATAAAATTATTCCTTACATATATGTGTGTGTGTGTGTGTGTGTGTGTGTGAATATAAATAGAATAAAAAAAGTTTTTTTATTTATTTTGTGCACAAGAAATAACATCGGTCATTAAGGTATAATTATTTATTGTAAATAATAATAATAATAATAATAATATAAAAATATTGATAGAAAAAACAATAAAACATCCAGATGAAGAGTTTAATGCATCAGAAATGTTCCTCGTTTCATTCAGAATTTGCTTTTTCTTTTTTTCCAAACAATGAAAAATTCATAAAGTTACAGCCGGTGCAAAGACGACGTTCCTATCAAGTTGTAGATTTTGAAATGCCTCACGCCAACCTGAAGTGACAGTGACGTTATCCATCCACGTTTCCACATAAGACGATACCTGCAATGCAAGATTCTCAGGCACCGAAAATGAATAAATGGCATGACTGAATGTTTCCTGTCCTGCATTCGACGTGACATCTTTAAAGTTTTTATCACAGATATGTGATGAAGAAATGTTGCAGTCCGTAGAGTTGATACCTTTGTTTAGCCTGTCACAACACTGACACGCTCTGGGCATTCGTATTTGGACCATTACTTTAAATACTAACAGAGTATTGATTTCTAAAGAATTACCTTCATGTTCGTTAGACCGACTAAACCAATAGACAACAGGGTACCCCAACAGGATTCCTACAAGGGTAGTTAGGTTCAATGAGGGAGGGAGGGAAATTTCATGGTTACTTTCATTGTCACCATTACAGAAAGTTAAAAGGTCCTCAAGAATTTCCACAATGTTACCATTTAGCATATCCAATTGTTCAATAAGTTTTGGTTGTTTGTTGGTTTTTGAAATGTCCGTGAAGGCAATGGCACTTTCATTGAGTACACGTGAGAGGTGGTCCCGCAGAGCAGCCATGTTGCATAGCAACACGTCTCCTTCAACTTCAAGGATAGAAAAGTGGCGGTTGCGAAAGATGATGCAAAAGCCGTTGCTGTAGAAGGTCAATCATTAAACGCAACATTTGGTCAGGTTTTACGGCGCCATAGTCAAACAAAAAGCAAGGTTTAACACCACAATTCACAGCAGCAATGTCACACATAATTTGGTGGCAGAAACGGACAACGCTTCGGCTGAAATGTTTCTGGATGCACTTCTTCCATTCTTTGATGATGGTTCCAGGAGCAATGAAGGTGTTGTCGTTGTCGTCACAAGATCAGGCTACAAAAGTGAGAGAGATGGAGAGAAAATTAAAGAACAAATAAACAATTTAAAAAACATTTTCTTTTTTAGCTGAGACAATTATATTTGATTTTGTTTATTACCAACATCTATTCAGAAACAATCGGGTGATATGGTATTAGATTCATCCTGGATCCTGCCCTTATAACGCATGACACTCGTTTTTGTTTTGCTGGTTACTGGCATAAAATGTATCGCCTTAGAAATTCACCATGTTTTCTTTCTCTTTTTCATATGCTTTTATTAGGAAAATTTTAGATAGTTTTTTGATTACAATGCCCACCCACCGGAGTCCTGTCGGTTGGGCTTTAGAATACACCAACTGCACTCTGCAGAGGAGTAAAACACCCTCCCAATGGGGCATTTGTTGACCATGGTGGCAACCATTATGCTTAAGGACAGAATCTTGGTAGATGAGCAGTCCATGACATGCATGCAACACTCCACTTAGACCCTTACTTAGGTTAGATGAGCGGTCGGAGAGCCCCCCAATCAATTAGCTGTCATGTCAGCCCTAACACCTATATGATTACCTCACCTATTGCACTCATGGCAAGCCCCAACCTTTTCATCATGTAGCTAGAAGGTGGTGCCTGAGGGTCTTCATGTCCTGGGAATAACGTTAAACTCTATCTGATGGTAAGGTTCCTGTTCTGGAGGTTTGGGGAATGTTCCTGGTCCATTCTGACCCGCAGTGGTAGTACCTGTTAGGGTCCCATCTATAGGTTTAAATAGTAAAAGTGTTTTAAAAGAAATTGAGTATCCATAAGAATGAATTTATTCAAAACTTTGTCGCATTAAATGACCCACCATGGTTGATATGCCGTAAAACAGAACTAAACCAACCAAACCCACCCTCTGGATAAAATACAAATAACAAATCAGAAAACATGAATAAATTTAAACTTGTGCAATTTTTAATTTTTTTTTCAGTTGCATTTCATCCAAACCCTATGTCTGCTGCTAACACTTGCACAAGTTAATTCATTAAGGGCAGGAATCCAACAGGAATATAATATAATAGCCTCAATCAATCGTTATATTACCATGACACCATAAGCTTTTTTCTTCCTGAGATGCACATAGAGACATCTCCATCTGATAGCAAGATTCTGAAATTAGAGACCAATTCACATATCTAGGTAGTAATATTTCATTCACAGTATAATTGCTCATAGTTCTGTGTACATTTGAAATTTTAATTTATAAAATTCTTCCGTTCTAAAGACTGTAACAAAATAATTCTACATGGATTTTTTTTTCATCCTTTTCTCGTGATTCAGCAAAAGTTACATTAAATTTATTCATATTTTCAGAGTTTTGTTGCCCCCCCCCTCATGAATTCATGCGGGGGGGGGGCTGATATTTTGGGTCATACGTAGTGTATAAGTATGATTCTGTCGTGACGCAACTAAAAGAATAAGAGAATGATCACAAATATCTAAAAACTATTTATAAGTCCATTTTTAAACTAAGCAAATTATGAAAAAAATTTCGATTTAAATTAAATCTTATGCTCGAAAATTATAATAAGAAATCAGTGTGTTCATTAAAAAAAACGTAAATTTTGAGTTATGCAACATTTTTTTTTTTTTTTAATGAACAACACTGATTCTTCATTATAATTTTCGAGCAAGTTTAAATTTTAAAATCGGAATTTTTTTCATAATTGCTTTAGTTTAAAAATGGACTTATATAAATCGTTTTTAGATTTGTGATCATTTCTCTTATTGTTTAGTGCGTGCACGACAGAACTCACTTATATCACTACGTATGACAAAATATCAGCCCCCCCCCCATGAATTCATGAGGGGGGGGGCAACAAAACTCTGAAAAATGAATAAAATTAATGTAAACTTTTGCTGAATCACGAAGAGAAAGGATGAAAAAAAATCACATGTAAATTATTTGTTACAGTCTTTAACGGAGAATATAAATTAAAATTTCAAATGTACACAGAAGCTATGAGCAATTATACTGTGATGAATATTACTACCTAGGTATGTATTGGTCTCCTAATTTCAGAATCTTGCTATCCAGAATGGAGATGTCTCTATGTGCATCTCAGGAAAAAAAGCTTATGGTGTCATGGTATATAACCATGATTGATTGAGGCTATTATATTATTCCTGTGGATTCCTGCCCTTAATGAATTTAAACTTGTGCAATAGCAGCAGACATAGGGTTTAGGATTGAAAATATTGCAAAGTTTAAATTTATTCATGTTTTCTGATTTGTTATTTGTATTTTATCCAAGACGCATAACAACCATGGTGGGTCATTTAATGCGACAAAGTTTTGAAATAATTCATTCTTAATGGATACTCAATTCTTTTATAAACACATTTACTATTTAACCATAGATGGGACCCTAACAGGTACTACCACTGCGGGTCAGAATGGACCAGGGAAACATTCCCCAAACAGAACAGGACTTACATCAGATAGAGTTTAACTTATTGGACATGAAGGACCTCAGGAGGGCTTACCAGCTAATGATTGGGCGAATGCATAATCTAGCATAAGCCCATGGTTGGCCCCATTGGAGAGGGTGTTTACTCCTCTGCAGAGGTGCAGTGTATTCTAAAGCCCACCGACAGGACTCGGTGGGTGGGCATTGTAAATCAAAAAACTATCTATTATTTTTCCTATAAAAAGCATATGAAAAGAGAAAGAAAACATGGTGAATTTCTAAGGCGATACATTTTATGCCCAGAACCAGCAAAACAAAAACAGTGTCATAGAGTTATTAAGGGCAGGATCCAGGATGAACTAATACCTATCACCGATTGTTTCTGAATAGATTGGTAATAACAAAATCAAATATAATTGTCTCAGCTAAAAAGAAATTTTTTATAAATTGTTTATTTGTTCTTTAATTTTCTCTCCATCTCTCTCACTTTTGTAGCTGATCTTGTGACGACAACGACAACACTTCATTGCTTCCTGGAACCATCATCAAAGAATGGAAGAAGTGCATCCAGAAACATTTCAGCCGAAGCGTTGTCCGTTCTGCCACCAAATTAGTGTGACTTGCTGCTGTGAATGTTTGGTGTTAAACCTTGCTTTTTGTTTGACTATGGCGCCGTAAAACCTGACCAAATGTTGCGTTTAATGATTGACCTTTCTACAGCAACGGCTTTTGCATCATCTTTCACAACCTGCCACTTTCTTATCCTTGAAGTTGAAGGAGACGTGTTGCTATGCAACATGGCTGCTCTGCGGGACCACCTCTCACGTGTACTCAATGAAAGTGCCATTTGCCTTCACGGACATTTCAAAAACAACAAACAACCAAAACTATTGAACAATTGGATATGCTAAAATGTAAACATTGTGGAAATTCTTGAGGACCTTTTAACTTTCTGTAATGGTGACAATGAAAGTAACCATGAAATTTCCCCCCTCCCTCATTGAACCTAACTACCCTTGTAGGAATCCTGTTGGGGTACCCTGTGTCTATTGGTTTAGTCGGTCTAACGAACATGAGGTAATTCTTTAGAAATCAATACTCTGTTAGTATTTAAAGTAATGGTCCAAATACGAATGCCCAGAGCGTGTCAGTGTTGTGACAGGCTAAACAAAGGTATCAACTCTACGCGACTGCAACATTTCTTCATCACATATCTGTGATAAAACTTTAAAGATGTCACGTCGAATGCAGGAAGGAAACATTCAGTCATGCCATTTATTCATTTCGGTGCCTGAGAATCTTGCATTGCAGGTATCGTCTTATGTGGAAACGTGGATGGATAACGTCACTGTCACTTCAGGTTGGCGTGAGGCATTTCAAAATCTACAACTTGATAGGAACGTCGTCTTTGCACCGGCTGTACTTTATGAATTTTTCATTGTTTGGAAAAAAAGAAAAAGCAAATTCTGAATGAAACGAGGAACATTTCTGATGCCATTAAACTCTTCATCTGGATGTTTTATTGTTTTTTCTATCAATATTTTTATATTATTATTATTATTATTATTATTTACAATAAATAATTATAACCTAATGACGATGTTATTTCTTGTGCACAAAATAAATAAAAAAACTTTTTTTATTCTTTTATATTCACACACACACACACACAACACACACACACACACATATATGTAATGAATAATTTTTATTCTTTGTCCAAATGTTAAATAGTTCTTATTACTTTTTAGGATCATCTATCTTCTAATGTCTTCTTCTTAAAAGTCACTGTTTCTATTCATCAGGTATTGTATTCCTTTATCAGGTATTTCTCTGAATTTTTAAGATGAGGCTTGATAATTTGTATTTTTTGGATTTATTCAGACTGTTGTCCTCATCTTTATGTTTTCTGTACAACATTTCAGCCGATGTGCCCTCCGGCCTTCTTCAGGTATTTCTTGTCAGACTCGGAGCCTTTTTGAACTCGGGAACCTTCTTTTCGAACTCTGGAACCATTACGGACTTTGAACCCAACCCTTTATTCAATCATGGGGGTATCCTGTTCTCATTCTGCTAACCATAGCTGGGTACAAGTGTTAAACTGTGTTAATTATTATTCTATGTTACTGTTGCCTTTGACCAGGATTGAACCTGCAGCCTAGAGATAACTATCACTTAGAACTGTCTTAAACCAATGCCTATATCCACTACACTTGTGTTCAATTGAACACATAATGGAGTGGGTTTATCAGGGTCGTCTCTCTCCCTGGTACTGGGTTTCATATTGGTTCTTCATAATCAGGAACATGGAGACCTTATTGGTGTACACATAATTTATTACCCTATACCATAATTCACCACGAGGAGAATCTGCACAGGATGGCTCTCTGTAAGCTCTGATTTAACTCTATCAAACTTCCCAGGAGTTGCCTGGTCATGTGACTTCATAAGCCAATCAGAGCCCTATTCCAGGTAAACTTGAGTTCAAAGTTTTACGATTAAACTCTTGGGTAAATTCAAATCCCTAACTACATTTCATACTGGTAGAATTCTAACAGCCATTTTCTATTGTTATCTAAAGTCTGATGCATCCAGTAGTAATTCACAGTAGTTTGCCCTGGTGAGGTAGACAAGTGCAGAGATGCTGATAGGTATGGGTCCAGCTTCCCAGGTTTTTCTTTTTTCTTCCCTCACCAAGCTAACTGTAAAACATTTCACTTGTTTTTTAGAAACTAATTACACAGGATAGGTTACAAGGTAGGAGATAGACGGCTTTAGTTGGGACCCATTCAAAGCAAATATGTGCATCCCAGGATGCCTTAAATCAAAAAGCTATGAGCATCACTCCAAGTGAATGAGCTTAAATGTTTCTGTTCTGCTTTTATTGGTTTATTTTACTGGAAGCTGTTGCTGCTGCTTGCCTCAGTCTATAAATAGAAGCGGTATTCTGTGTGGGTCTTATACCAACAATACTCAACCAATTACAAAAATGATGGTCAATGTCTATCAACATGTAACACTATACAATAAAGTTGATGCAATGTTAGGGGAATTTAGAAGTGTCTTACTTAGCTTTTTATTTGCTTGTGCATGCATACTCTTTAATATTTGTTTGCAGAAAATTGATAATTTTACTTAGTAGAAAATAATACTTAATGTAATAATTGGCAATGTAATTTGAACATTAGCTACATAAATGAGAGTAACCTTCCCTCGTATGTTTCACTTTGAGGAAGCCGTTGTTTTGGTCAGCCATTTTCATTTCACCGTAAAATCTACATTGAAAATATGGAATTTGTTTGAATCAATACAACTGTGCATGTTTTAACACAAAAAATATCATAAAATGTGTTCTTAATAACAATTAAGTTCATTTCAAATAATGCACAAGCACAATTAAAACACATTTTATGATATTTCGTGTTAAAACATTGCAGTTGTATTGATTCGAACAGCTCCTTACTTTACTGCACAGATCCCTGTGCTACTCATACGCTTGAGTTGGTGAGGCCGGTATCGAACTAGGGACCTTGTGGTTCTAGCTGAACGCTCTACTGACTGAGCTAACCCGGCGCTGTATTGCACTAATCTCTTTGGAAAGGTTGCATCCACCTATTCTCCTCCAGATATGGGTGAAAAGTAGGGCATAGTGGGCTCTTTAATCTTAGAAAACCAGTCTAGGAGAAAGAAAACTAAATTCAAACCTGTTAGACCTCTGTTTAAAAAATTGACCATGTGTTACATCCTCCTCGTGTAGAAGGGTGGTATAAATATATATATATATAAAATTATTTCATTTCATTTGATTATTAAAAATAATAGTTTGAATAATGTACACATGGATTAAACTCCTGATGAAACACGTGTAAGTAATATTGATTAAAATATCCTATATTATCCATTTTTTACTTTCTTCCTTTTCATTTTTTTCAACATATATATATATATATATATATATATATAATATAGAGAGAGAGAGATTATGGAAGTATTAAGAAGCTTGTGTTCGAATTGTTGTTGAAGTGCTGAATGAATATATGGTATTGCAAATTCATAATGATAGAGAAAGAGAGAATGCTGATTTTATAACATTACTTGGGAACTTACGATTTATTGTTTTTAATACTTTATATATCTACATGTTTTATTTTTTTGGATTAAATATATACGGATTAAAATGTATGTAAGATTGACAATAATCATTATCTGATTATAGAGTTGGTATGGGAAGTTCTTCCACTGTTACATATTCTCCATCCTCATAATCTTCAGTTTATCATTCACTTGTTTAACTCTAGCCAACTCCTTGTCTAGTGAGTATGTTGTATACCCTCATAATACATTGGGTATACAATAGACAGACAGACAGACAGATAGTAGAGATGGTAGATGATGGGGCTAAACTTGCAATGGTCGGAAAATTTAAAAACGGGAAACTTTTTTGGTGGTCCCCCATAACAGTTTAATTACAGTGTATGAATGAACTTTTTGTGAATTGGGTTACAGTTTAGGGATTTGGGGATGAAGGTTGTTTTTAATTACGTATTGCTTAAAAAAACCCCAAAAAACAAATTACTATACATTTAATGTTGAAAAATATTTTTTTAAAACCAAGTTTAATTGAAAATATACATTGCAATACAACACAAACGAGACTAATGTGTCTACCGTTGGGTTCAATAAATAATTTCAATGGTTAATTAAATATTAATATTTGTTTGTATTTTTTAGGGCATTTTAAAGATGATGGCTCTTGTTAACTCTGCTTACTGTGTCTAACTCAGCCACCATCTTTCTTAAGGCTGACTTCTCTTCAGCGGTTCTGTTAACTATTGGTTTTACTTCTTGTTTGTTCTTCTTCGTTGGGCTGGTCATTTCTTGTTTTTATAATCAATTAACAAGACTGGTTGTTTTCTGATTAAAGCTTTATTTCATTTATTTGATTCAGCCACAGTGGTGTGGTGGTGGGGGACCCGAGAGCTGACAACAACGTTCATGCCTCCTGAAAGTCTGGTTGCATCTGAAGCTAAAACTATCTTCACGCCTAATTTTGTCTACTGGAAAGTAGTTGGGGTCATCATCATGCCAATCATAATCCCAACGGCCGTGGAAATTTTCCACCTCGGATTTTTAATCTAATGAACTTTATTAAAATATTCTAACTACAGGTACATACATAATTTATAAGCTGCTTATAAATTATGTAACAAGTAAATCCAATGCATCAAGTAATAAATTCCTAGAATAAAAAAAAACAGATTTTCTTTTTTTAATGATGTAATTCACAATTTACACAAAGATGATATTAAGCCATAGGGAAATATTTGATTATTAGATAATTTCTAAGAATTTATATGAATAAAAGTTTGAGGTGCCTGGTGAAATGGCTAGAGTCAGGAAATGGACTCATCGCCTCAAGTTCAAGCTCCGGACGAGGCTATTTGTATTTCACATAGTGATAATTCCCTTGGGAAAGGAATGCATCAACTACTCTCCTTCCAGCTATGGGTAAATAGGGGTAGACTGGGCCTTTAAACCTTGGTATGGCAACCAGTCTAGGAGAAGGGAATTCAAAACCTGTTAAACTCCACTTAAGAAATTGACCTTGTGTCACATCTGCTCCTACGGAGGTATTTACCTACATCCCATGTATGTGGGGTATGACACAAGGTTATTTTAATGTGGGATCACTCATGAACCGAGTTTCATAGGTGGCTGTGCAAAAAATGCGTCGATCCCGTTGGCATTGCCCCTCAAGTGGGGTGCATCAGGACCCTGAGCAATAAACCCAGCCCTGGGAGCAGTGTTTGCCTTAATGGGGGGATGCCAAACGGGATCGATGTATTTTTTTGGCGCCCCTGGGATCATGCTGTTAATTTACATTAATAGTCCAGTGGCTGAAGCCACCAGACCAGACCCACAGGCCCTAAAGGGCCTGTGTTATTAATGCTTGTGCAGAGGGTTGGTAAATATGTATATGAATAAAATATTTGTGAAGAAAATGCTGGACACTTTTGGCATCGTGCTAATATATAATGAGTTATTGTCAGTTTATTTTGGTATTATGGTGGTTGTATATGAGTGGATATATATATATATATATATATATATATTATATATATGGTAATTACAATAAACACATAATAAAGTCACATATATTGAAGACAGAAAAACAAATAACTCATAATTTCAACAAGTAATATGTGTATTAAAACAAATAGATAAAAATACTGATCAAAGTCCGCCAGAATATGAATTTTTTAAAAGTTCATGTAATTAGAGGAAAATTGTTGAGTTCCCTCCAATAGAGAAAGAAAGGTAATGCTCTTATATATCAGCAGTGAAGTAACTTGTAGAGAGAGAAAGATATAGCTTGTAATACTTTCAGCGTAGGCAAATATTTCTGAGTGAGCGACAAGGAATATTCAGGCATAAGTTTGTCTTCTGAAACCTTCGCTTTTCATAGGATTCCCTAGCTCAAGATTGGACTTTTTTGAAAAACTTCTTTTTAGGGTGAAAGCTTCTGATTGGTTGAAAATTATCATTTTAAATATTTCTATTTTTTTTTTTTTTGCTTTCTACCTGCACTGATCCTATGCACAGATTGCTTATTTTCATCATTTTATTTCTGCTTTCAAATCGTTAACTCCCGCTCACCACAAGATCTATATTGCTATTAACTCCAGCAATTATTCTTAATATTAATAATTTGCGCATTGTTATATGCTGTATGTATTCCTATCTAATACAAATAATTTTCCACCAAGGGTGTAAGATAGCATTCTAAGGAGTGCAAGATAACATTTTTCTGTTTTTTTGTAATATGAGGGTATTATCTGATCACATTTTCTATAGGATTATGTAATTTTAATTTGTTGTATTATTATTTTTTTCATATGTTTATTTTTGTTTATATATTATTAAACTTGCAAATATATGCACCCTCCAGGTGTAAGTATTTAAGTTTTAATATAATAAAATATTATAATAAATTAGAAAGGCTAATGAACTAAATAGAATGCAGATAAAAAGATTTGAAACAGGGGGGTTAATCGGAAAATAGAACAACTGAAATTTAGTATTCCATCACTCCCGTCTTTCATTGCTAAATTTACGTAATTTTAACTATTTAGTTAAAATAGGAAGTAAAAATAAAATTACAGTCATTTCTTTTGATAATGGATTTCTTTTAAGATTTATCCCTGAGATTTTTGCTCATATTCATTAAGATAAAACCAACAAATAGAAATCAATAATACTAAGCACATATTTATAAAATCAAATTTTTAATATCAATATGCAAAATTAGCCTTTCTGTTCCCACGGTAAACCGCTATTTTGTTGTATATATAAATACAATTGCATATTATTTAGTATGTAGATAAAGCAACAGTATTAATAATGTAAAACAATTTTATTAATAATTGAGGTTTAAATAACGAATAAATCATGGAGAATGTGATGTAAAAACAAAGGGGAATTGTGACTTGAGTAGTGATAGAGTTTCGTTACCAAAACCACACACACATCTCCATTATAAAGAGTTGATTATACAAATTTGTTTTAGTCACCTTCACTATTATTCTATATAAATTATTACTTTACGGGGGCAGGGCATAGAAAAATGGTTGAGAACTACTGCTCTATACTCTCCAGAATTTGGAGCCTGACTACAGGATGCAGTTTAGTGCCATACCCAGACACCCGTTTGCAGGCATTTTATCCTGATGCCAGAGAATGCAGTTGGCGTATTCCTAGCACCACTGACAGGGCTGTAAGTTGTTTTAGAGGTGTGTAGTGTAATGTCATAGGAATGGACTCGTCAACCTGAGTTCAAATCCTCGACAAGGCAGTTTGCATTTCACATAGTGAAAGGTATGAACCAAAATACTCTCCCTCCAGCTATGAGTAAATAGGCAGACTGGGCTCATTACCCTGGCTAGGTAACCAGTCTTGGAGAAGGAAAACTTTGAATTTTAACCTGTTAAACTCTGCTTAAGAATTGACCTTGTGTCACATGCTGCTTGGCAGAGAGGTTGGTATATTATATATATATATATATATATATATATATATATTATAATAATGGTACACAGTAATAACTACTCGAGTTTCCCCATGAGGATCTTCAGGGTTAAATCCACTGGATTATCAAGATATTGATAATTGCAGTCGATGCACATGTGTATTTTTTTGCAATGATATATATATAAGTTTGTTTTGATTACTAAAGTGAGAAAGTATAAGAAATATAATGTGTTTGTCCAATTCTTTTTTTCTCCTTGGGCAGAATGATGTTCAACAGTTTTGTGTCCTGTCCGCCACATTTAACTATTTATTGAGCATAGTCTGGCACAAGGCCACAATGTTAGAGTATATATATTTTTAATCAGATGACTGACAATATTTTTGCATAAGGAATTTTTCCCTAGCCACTAATATGATCAATTTCTAACTTTGTTTAGCACGGCACAAGGCTAAATGTATGGAGCCCATTGAGATCGAACTTACAAGCAGTGGTCTGCTAATTAGCCCACTAACCATTACAACACACAAGGTGCACTGCCAAAATGCATAGCAATGGTGATGTCTATGTGAAAAAATTTATATTTTGTTTTAGCTGAAAACTTACTCTATCCAATCGTGTTATTTGTTCTCTGTATTCTATTTTAGTTTCCATGGAATAAATGCAGAGGCATTATTTTTGGAGCATATCCTCGCAATTATTTAAAAAAAAAATCCGTTATATCATGGCAAAAAGTATCTCCTTTTAAAACTTAAACTTTAAAACAATCTGATTTACGAGCAAGTAAAAATGTTTACCCTTCTCCCCTCTACGCGTGTTAAAAAAATGTTTTTAAATAAACGTTTGTTATATACATTATTTTCATATCTCTTAATTTCATTTTAGAAGGAGAATGTTTTAAGAGAAAAGCCGACGAATAAAGTAAGTTAATAACTTCTTTCGCGACAAGTTTATGTGTTGCTTAGCAACGATACTTACCTCCTTGTCGATCTTCGTTGGAAGCTCTTTTAGGGAAACAACATTTCGGATTTTATGATTGGTACCAGTGTAATTGCCGACCCCCATTTATACTGAGGAATTGGTAGTTGTTCATTTTCTTAAATATATTTTTTTCGATATTTTCATTTAAAAAAAATCAAATAATTGTTTGTTACTGAACGAAAAAAATCAAACACTTATAAGTGTTTTAATTTTTATTCCTTTTAAATGAAAAGTTATTATTAAACATTTTTAAAACTTACCATATAAATAAAAGTAAAGTGCACAATATATATATGTATATGTATATGTATATATATATATATATATATATATATATTATATATATATACCACCTAAACTTAGATATATATACTTACTTACTCTTACCATGATATTGAACACTCTTTATTGTAAATATAGGAAACTATATTTATTATCAATATTAAATCATTAAAATAGAGTTTTTTACAATTTTGGAAAATGAACAATTTTTTTTGAAAATTTATCACCCTGATCATGTTTTTAAATTTTTGAAATCCATTGTTTAATTTGGTTATTATGTATATATAGACAGTGTAGTGGCAGTGTGGAGAGGGGGGGATCTGTTGCTTTGAGCAACAGCACATCCTCCATATCAAAACCACCCAGGCTATGTAGTTTTAAAAAAAACACACTTTTGGACACTACTCCATCGTCTTTTGCCAACGGAAGGATTCCAACAACAATAACAAACAATATATAGACATATAATTTCTAGATATCATATAAATAATTAAATAACATATATGTATAAATATAATTTTTAGATGTTTTATATATATATAAATATCTATTAATTATATATATATATTAGACAAAAAAGTGACCCCGTTGGGTCACCTGTTAGCTCTCGCTAGATGATGGGATTA
>JALAJA010000822.1:0-27601 GCA_023376005.1 Doryteuthis pealeii
GCTTGTGCCATAGATCTAGCATTCAGCATTATTTCAACACAAAATTTTAAAATGTTTTCTGATTCATTATTCGTACTAATTACGCTAAAAACCAAAACACTTGACAACCGATTAAGTTACTCAATTCACTATCAGTGTCAAATAAGTGATGTGTTGGACCCAAATGATGTTGGAATAAAGGGAAATAACATAGATGATACAACTGCAAAAATATGTAATGAATAAAGAAATTGATGAAAACTTCAAGGTCCATGGACAGATTTAAGAACCTAAATAAAAAGATTTGCAAAAAATGCAACAATGTTAGAAGTAGTGCACTGAAACAAATTATTATCAATTAAGTCAACAGTAGCAGAGGAAGCTGAGATACAGAATATCTTTGAGGGGAAAAAGTAATACTGGCTTAGCTGTATATTGGCCATACAAGACTCAAACAAGAGGTGCAAAACATGTCAAACACCCTGCACTGTCAAAACATTTCCTCATAGGATGTGGAGCTTTCACTCCAATCAGGAAGAAAGAAGTATGAATGACATTTTATCCTTCTTGAGAGAAATAGAAATATATAAAAATTATGAATCAATATAAAATACATCACAAAACTATCTACAAAAATAAAGGAAACTTGAGTACCAATTTTGATTCTTATGCCTAACATTTTAGGTCTGGTAGGTGGCTGCACTTGCACAATTCTGTATTGCCTAAAAAAGTATTAATATTGCTAATTAGCACTGACTCATCTAGAGTTTATATAATAAGTTGCTCAGTTATTGAGACATGTCTGTAATGAAATTCAGTGTAGTGTCAGGTCTTGCTACTTTATTATATATATATATTATATATATATATATATATATAATTATATACTATAATATAACTACCTGTTTACAAACTTGAGTCCTCGGGTGATTGTAAAACATTCTCCGTAGGGATGTATCAATTAATTGCTCACCCCAGACTGACAGCCGCTGATAGCCAAAGGGTAAGGAGCTTTTGGCAGACGAAAATTCTGTGGGTCTTGATCCCAGCTAGAGGTAAACTGTTAAAAAGTCGAGCCACACTGATGAGAAGTAAACTTTTTTGTTGAAAACACATGTCTGTGGAGACTGATTATATATTATTATATATTATATATGATTACTCGAGTTTTCATCGATAGATTCTAACAGGGTTACCTTTTAAATTAATCGGTTTACGATTAATCTTTGGTGTTATAAAACAGTGCCGTTGGAATGGACTTAAATTCAGTAGAGGAACGTTCTCTACTGAATTTAAGTCCCATTCCAACGGCATGTTTATAACACCAAAGAATTTTAATCGTAACTCGATTATTTAAAAAGTACCGTTGAAAATCATCGATGAAACTCTCGAGTAGTAGGTACTCATTTCCCATTTCTTAAATAAAAATTTATTGCCTCTACATTGTATGAGCACTTTTATTGTGTTTTCTCAACCTTTACCTCTGGAATGCGCTTTCCAACCCGATCATTGCTTAACCACGGTAAGTAATACTTATCATCATACAAATATATATATATATATATATATGCATATATATTGTGGGTGACATTCCATTGTTGCATAATGGTGATTGATGTAAAAAAATGGTATAATGATCAAAAACAAGTTGAGATGTATGATGCTGCTTGCAATCACTAATTGCACTAATTGCCTTCTTCTTCTACTTAATATAAAATAGTAGTTGAAGGACAATGCTGAATGCAAAATCAGAAGTTGGAATCGCCTAAGGCAATTAATATTTTCTTCATCTTTATATGGTAACTTGTCTCAATGACATTGATGACAAAGTTATATTTTGTTCTTGGCCTTCTATGAAAAACCATGGTGTCATGGAAAGAGGACATATGCTAAAAGTGATCTTTTGATGAACTTGGTCTGTTGAGACTAAGATACTGGTGGTGTCTCTTTTCCCCCTCTCTCTATCTCTTTCTCTCTATCTTCTCTCTCACTCTCTCTCTCTCTCTTCTAATATTAATATATATAATATATCCATAGAAATTCCATGAAATACCATGCATAATAATTGCACAAATTCAAACTATAGATAATATTCTGAAATAATTCTTGTATTCTGTTTTTAAAATTTGGTAAGTTGAAAAAAAAAATGAATAATCAGTTTGGGAACAAAATGGACTTTATCTTATTTTTGGGAAAATGTAGGTACTTTTTTGGTGAGTTAAATTATGATAAAGATGAATCGCCAGTTTGCAAGAAGGGGAAAATTTATAATACACTACAGGGGAAAAATTTCTTACAGGTAAGAATAGATATAAAAGATATCAACAAAAACAATTAATTATCTAACTTTTTTAGAAAAAAACAGTTTATCAAAAAAATAAGATTGAAAGATGAATAATAAAACATTAGTTATTTCTTTTCAGTTTTATTGTTAAACGTCCTGCTTTCTGTTTCTTTATAAGCAATTTTAAAATAAAAATGTTGAAAGTAGCTAGACCCCAAAAAAAAAGAAAATGATGTCAGGCCATTGTAGAAATTTGTTTAAGTGGGAAGAAGTGGTTGTTTTGGAGTATGACAGATGGGTAGACACATCAGTGTTATATAACATATATATATATATAGTATTAATACATACTTTCTCTTTTCCACTCCATTTGTTCTCCATTCTTCCTTATAGGGTGAGCCTAATTATCAGTATGGTCAACCTAAAAAAAATGTAACAAAATACAATAATTATAACTAGCCTAGTATATGTGCACTATAATATAAATGCATGATGTGTGTATGCATATATATATATATATATATAAAAGATTATAATTGTGAGTGTATAAGTTTTTCTCATTCTTCCTTCATTGCCTCCACACTTTCCTTTAAGTTAACAATGGCATTGTCGCATTGTTATATTTGCCTTCATGTTTGTCATGGAAACTTCAATTACTGTAACTGTCTTTCTCTTTCTCCATGTCATGGTTTCATATGGCCAGCCTTTGTGGCTGTGGCAGCAGACTGCCTGGTCATTGCGTAGCCCATTAGCCAAATTTTCATAATTAAACTCACTGTCTGGCCCTGGATAGACAGCAATTTTTCTTGTCCTCTTGTGATAAGCACTTAATACACCCAAAAGGTTCGTTGAGTTTTTTCTGTTATATAACCTTAGGTCCAAACTACCAATTACTTGTTCAATATTCTTTTCAGTCACCTCAAGTCCCCACTGTACAAAGTAGGCCTCTTGTTACATCAAATCACTGACAATTAATGAATTATTTTGATAAATGAACATTTTTTTTATTCGATGATTATTTCAACCAGTATATTCTCATCCTTTCTTACAATGTAATTATCACTTTGTTAAGCAAAAAGGTTCTCTGCTCTTTCTCTCTCTCTCCAAAAAAATGATGTATTAAGCTAGTTGTCATATACTAAACTTAGCTTAGTTTAGCACAAGGCCAGAAATATGCTTAGTTCTCTAGCATTATTTATGTGAGGCAAAACAGCTTGAACATGTATTTTGAGTGAATATCTAGGATATAAGCATTGAGTTAAACCCTATTTTGAGTAGATTCTTTATGATAGATCTCTTTGAGAACTTATTTATTAAAACTTAGGAAGGTAGATTTATCTACTCAGAATTAGAGATAACATACTAAATATTGGAAAATAGACCATTTAAAATAGTGTATTTCTTACCTTCAATAATTTGAATCTTCAAATTCAAAATTCACATCAGTAAAAGGCCAATTCTTTATAGCCGAATGTCATTTTTTGAGAAAGTTATTATCATAACTATACAGCTGCGTATTGCCTATGGAAGTGCCATTTGCATTTTTTTTCTAATAAAGAAACAGAGCTTTGTAAAGCTGAATGAATTATTATCGTATGACAAACATAAGTGCAACAAAACTTAGATAAAAACATCTGGAATAAAACACAACTCAATTTAATCTAATATTAATTGGTAGTTCACTAAGTAAGTTTCTCCTATCAAAGAATGCATTTTATAATTTCAAAAGAATGAAGAAGTGTTAAGATGTTGTTCCATTTTGTATTTTCCATACAGCTCGAATTTACTTTTAGTGAACTACCATTGAATATTAGATTAATTGATGTTGTATTTAGTTTCCAGCATGTTTTATCTAGATTTTGTCACTTATGTTGTCATACGATAATTAATTCATTCACTTGTACAAAGCTCTGTTCGTTTTTGGAGAAAAAAAATGCAAAATGGCTACTTCCATAAGCAAACGCAGCTGTATATTACTGTAAAATTTTCCAAAAATACATTCTGTATAAAGAATTGCCCTTACTGTGTGATTTTGAATTGAAATCAAATTATTGAAGGTCAAGAATACACATTTTAATGTTTGTCCTTATAAAATTTTCCAAATTTAGCAGTATGTTCTCTTAATTCTGAGTAGGTAATCCTACTCTAATTTTAATTATAAGTCTTTCAAAGAGAATCTACTCCATATAGAATTACCAAAGTAGGTGTTTTAGACTCAATCGCACTTTATCTCCTAGATTATCAGCAAAATACATGTATCAAACTGTTTTGCGCTCACAAATATAATGGCTTAGAGAACTAAAACCATATTTTCGCCTTGTTGCGCTAAACTAAGCCTAAGTTGTAGTATATGACAAACTAGCTTATAAACACATCATCTTTCTGTGAGAATGAAGAGAAAGAGGCAGAGAACCTCTTTTGCTAACAAAGTGAATATTACATTTTAAAGAAGGAATGAAGAAGTTATACTGGCTTGAAAAATATCATGAATAAAAACAATGTTCATTTGAAGTCTAAATAATTCCATTGAATGCTTCTGTCGCAGGTGATTTGATTGTAACAAAGAGCGCACTTTGTAACAGTATGCGGACTGAGGTGCACTTGAAAAGAATACTTGAACAATAGTAATGGTGGTAGTCATTTGACCGTTCAACGTGAATAACAGAAACAACTTCACTACGAACCTTTGGCTGACGACTGTAGTTTAAGTGTCTTATCAAAAGAGAACCAAGAAAAAATTGCTGTCTACAAGGCCAAGACAGTGAGTTTAATTATGAAAATTTCTTCATGGGTACGGCAATGACCAGGCAGTCTGCTGGCCACAGCCACAAAAGGCTGGCCAATTATGAAAACCCATGACCGTATGGAAGTAAGGAAAGACAGTTACAGTAATTGAAAGGTTTTCCAATGACAACATGAATGGCAAATATAGACACATGGCGACAATGCACTTGGTTACTTCCAAGGAAAGTGGTGGAGTAGCATATGAGGAAAAGAGAGAGAAACTTAGTACTATCCACTCCAATTATAATCATTTCTATATTATATAGTTATAGATATATGCATACACCACGATGACATCGCGCATTTATGATTATAGTGCCACCATATTACTAGCTAAGGTTAATAATTATATGGTACTTTTGTTACTATTTTTTACTTTCTTTAGCGTTGACCATTCACTGATAATTATGGACGCACCCTCATAAGGAAGCATGCGGAGTATCAATGGAGTGGTAAAGAGGAAAGTGTATGTATATATATATATAATATGTTATATAACCACTTATCGATGGGAGCTTCTTACCCATCTGTCATGACTGCCAAAACAACCACTTCTTCCCACTTAAACAAATTCTACAATTGGCCTGACCATCATTTTCTTTTTTTGGGGTCTACTGACTTTGCACAGTTTTTATTTTTAAAAATTGCTTATAAAAGAAGAAGAAAAGCAGGACGTGTAGACCAAAAATAAACTGAAAAAGAATAACTATGTTTTTTATTATTCATTTTCCAATCTTACTTTTTTTGATAAAACTGTTTTTTTTCTTAAAATTAGATAATTAATTGTTTTGTTGATATCTTTTATATCTATTCTTTACCTGTAAAAGAAATTTTCCCCTGTAAGTGTATTATAAATTTTCCCCTTCTGGCAAACATGTGCGAATCATGCTTTACATAATTTGAGACTCAACCTAAAAAGTACCTACATTTCCCAAAAATAAATAAAGTCATTTTTGTCCCAAAACTGATTATAATTTTTTTTTCCAACTTACCAAATTTTAAAAACAGAAATACAAAATTATATTTCAGAATATTATCTATAGTTGAATTTTGTGAATTTATTATGCATGTATTTTCATGGATTTTATGGATATATAATATAATAGTGATATATAGAGACGAGAGAGAGAGGAGACGTGAGAGAAGATAGAGAGAAAAGAGATAGAGAGAGGGGGAGAAAGAGACACACACACAGTTATCTTTTAGTCTCAAAGACCAAGTTCACAAAAGATCAGCTTTTTAGCAAGTGTCCTCTTCCATGACACCATTGTTGTCATAGAAGGACAAGAACAAAATATAACTTTGTCATCAATGCATGGAAAAGTTACCATATAAAGATGAAAGAAAAATATTAATTGCCTTAGGGATTCAACTTCTGATTTGCAGTTCAGCATTGTCCTTCACACTACTATTTTTATATTAAGTAGAAAGAAGCAATTAGTGCAATTAGTGATTTGAAGCAGCAATCAATACAATCTCAACTTGTTTGTCGAATTAATTTTACATCTCAGATCACCCGCATGTATAATGCAGCGGTCTATGCAATTACACACACAATATATATGCAGATATATATATATATATTTATTTTATAGTATAGTAATTAACTTACCGGTGGGGTATAAGAACGAATCGTTGGAAGCACAATATCCAGAGGTTAAGGTTTGAGAAAAAACAAAATACAAAAATGCTCAATACAATGTAGAGCATAAATTTATTTAGGAATGGAAATGAGTAACCTACTCGAGTTCAGATAGATCTTGCAGGGTTATTTAAATAATCTTAGTTTACGATTAAATCTTGGGTGTTATAAAGCATGCCTTGGAATGCGACTTAAATTCAGTAGAGGAACGTTCCTCTACTGGAATTTAAGTCCCATTCCAGACGGGCATGTTTTATAACACAAAGATTAATCGTAAACTCGATTAATTTAAAAGAACCCTGAAGAATCTATCCGATGAAACTCGAGTTATATAATATATATATATATATATATATATCAGTCATTCACAGAACATGTGTTTCAAAGTTGTACTTCTCATTCCATGTGGCTCGACTCTTTACAGTTACCTCTAGCTGGGATCAAGACCCAACAGAATTTTCGTCTGCCAAAGCTCCTTACCCCTTGTGGCTATCAGCGGCCTGTCAGTCTGGCGTGAGCAATTAACTTGATACATTCCCTACGAGAGAATGTTTACAATCACCCGAGGATCAAGGTTTGTAAAACAGGTGAGTATATATCTATATATATATATATAAAGTTATATATATTATATTATATATATAATATATATATAAGGAGCAAGACTACACTACCACTGAATTCATTACAGACATGTCTATAAGCTGAACAACTATTATTAACCTTAGATTGAGTCAGTGCTTTAATAGCAATATTAATTACTTTTTTTGGCAAAATACAAATTGTAGCAGAATGGCAGCCACCGTACCAGCCTAAAATGTTAGAGCATGAAGATCAAAATACGGTACTCAAGTTTCCTTTATGTAGATAGGTTTGTGGATTCGTATTTATATCTGATTCATAATTTTATATAATTTCTTATTTCTCTCAAGAAGGAATAAAATGTCATTCATACTTCTTTCTTCCTGATGGAGTGAAAGCTCCACAATCCCATGAGGAACATGGTGTTGACAGTGCAGGGTGTTTGACATGTTTCACCTCTTGTTTGAGTCTTGTACAGGCCACAATACAGCTAAGCCAGTATTACTTTTTCCCCTCAAGATATTCTGTACTCAGCTTCCATTCTGCTACTGTTGACTTAATTGATAATAATTTGTTCAGTGCACTACTATTCTAACATTGTTGCCATTTTTTTGCAAATTTTTATTTAGTCTTTAAATCAACTGTCCCATGACCTTGAAGTTTTCATCAATTTCTTTATCATTACATATTTTGCAGGTTGTATCATCTATGTTATTTCCCTTATTCCAACAATCATTTGGGATCCAACACATCACTTATTTTGACACTGATAGTGAATTGAGTAACTTAATCGGTTGTCAAGATGTTTGGTCTTTAGCGTATTAGTACGAATTAATGAATCAGAAAACATTTTAAAAATTTTTGTTGTTTGAAATAATGCTGAATGCTAGATCTATGGCACAAGCTTCATATTTCTTGCTATTTCTTTGTAACATATGCCACTCACTCCTGTTGTGTTTTTCATGTTTGGAGCCATCTGTATGAGCAGGGGTGTATAACTGGATAGTTTTCTTTAATCTTATAGAGTTCCTCATTGGAAATTTAGGGATGTGTATTTGCATAATATTTGTTGCAATGTTTGAGTATATTGTCATGTATTGTTGTAGTTGTATTTTTGATTCTTTATATGAGTTCAATTTGGAGTTGGAGAATTTTTGGCTAATGTATCTGCCATATATTTTTTTGTCAGTTTTTGTATTATTGTTTAAAAAGGTGTTTCATTGGTTTAGTATGAATTTGCCAGATATTTTCTAGTCATATCCTAAAAAATGATTTGATTTCAGAGGAGGAGTTTAATTTGTTGACAAAGTTTTGCCAACATTTGCTTTTGGCTTCCTTCACTATTCTGTGGGTCATAGCTCTATGTAACTTGTAATTGTTCAGGGTTGTAGTTGTTGGGTTCTTTGTCAAATTTCCAAAGAGATGGCCCCATAGTCTTATTGCTTGTATACATTTTGTTGAACCATTGGTCTGTTGCATTTTAAGGTGTACAGTTTTTGGGACAATAACTTTTACAATAGCGATAAATGTTGTAAATATTCTATATTGTTGTTTTGTATTAGATTTTCTTTGCAGAGGTCGTTAAAATTGATTCCAATTGCTTTATCCATTTTCCAACAGGATATATTTTCACTATGACATTTAGTGTTTGCAAGGAGGATTGGGAAGTGGTCACTTCATAAGTGTAATCTTTTACATCCCAAGAGAAGTCCTTATATATTGTTAGATCACAATAATCAGGTCAAGGGCCGAATAATTTCCTGAAAAAGGGTATATATTCTATATGCTCCTTTTTTGAAGATACATAAGCTGTTTTCATTCATGAATTTCTCCACAGTTTTTCCTTTGGGTTGTAGTTTTTGTTACCCCATGCTGTTACTGTGGCTATAGAAGTCACACAGAAGAATAAAAGGGTATTGATCTATCACACTTTGGAGATCATTTTCCTTTATGTGGCATATAGAGGAATATATCTATTGTCCTATGTAGCTAACTCTAGTAGCCACTACTTGAAAATTCATGTTACATTGATCTGACACTGTGGAATACTATTTTAACAAGAATTGAAGTTCCTCCAGAGGCTTTTGGCCCCTGATCCATGTATGTGATTATACATTTGATAATCTTTTATATTTATTTTATCATCTTGTTTTTAAAAAGGTTTCTTGTAGACCAACAACATCTGGATATAAGTCTGTTAGAAGCAGTTAATAATAATTTGCCTTCAAACTGTGACAGTTCCATTGAATTATTTTGTGTACCATGTTACTTATCTATTTATCTATTTATCTATTCAAACTGCATTTCAAATTAATAACAAGGTGATAATTTTCATCCTATCCAGAAATGACTTTTTAATGTAATTATCAGAATGATAGAACATGTAGATATAAACTACTTTCAAAATTGTAAGGTTCTAAAAAAGGGAACAGCCTTTACCAAATTTACTTAAATTATTAGTGAGGTATAATAAAAAAACTGCAGAAAAGAAAATATCAACTTTAATTGCTTCATTTACAGATTTTTAGGGCTACATACAGTAATTAAGATGAAATTAAATTGAAATAAAATATTAACAGTTAAAAAATGATAGTGGAGTTGGTTAATATGAGATATATGATCCTTTTTTTTTAATATGATTTGGAAAGGCCCTGTCCATTAAACATGTCAATTTCTGGATTTCCTCTGATGTAATTTCACTTGATACATTGACTATTTTCTGACACAAGTCATCCTTGTTCTAAATTGGTGGTCATTTTAATAAAAACATTCACAAGTTTTCAGTTGGGTTTAAGACTGGAAATTAGTCAGCCAGTTCACCTTCTGAGGTCCAGAGAAACCTAAATTTTTTGCAGGTACTCCGTAGTTTTATGTGCTGAATGTGAAAGAGCTTTATCTTGCATAAATATGATGGTTCTCTTCAAGATGATTCTTAGATTTTTTATTCAAGATTCTATGTGCTCTTTGAGGAAGGCTACTATATAAGCATCTGTGGTTATTTTTGTATCATCTGGACTTTCCATGGATCAACCATATGAACCTCAATAATCATATTAACTCCCCTCCTTGTTGGTTGCCTCAAGTTTTGATGATGATCATTACATCACGACTTTGCTCAAACCATCAGGACTATTAAGTTATGCATGAGTTTCATTTGTGAACAGAACTTTTGAGAAATTGACTTTATGTTTTCCTTTGCTCATTCAAACGCATTTGTATGTGTACTTTTGTCAATTGAGTTTTTTCATTGGTCTCACTGATGTTCCAACCTTTTTCAGAAGACAATAACGAGTACTTCCAGGACACTGTTGCTTCTTCAATGTTCCTGAAAGGTCTCCACTGGTTAGACCTGTGTTATTTACAGCTTCAAGTTTCATCTTGACAAAGAATGTTGGGAAACAACCATTGAGTGACCCTTTCAGCCCTCTTTATGTACCTTTGTAGCAGGTGCAACAAATATTTAATAGTTTGGTGATATATTCCAATATTCTGGAATTTTTTTTTTTTTTTTTTCAAATGCTTGTTTCCCGGACTGTTTCCTTTGTAAATAGGGTTTTATATTTTCTGTCATCCCCATTCAATTGTTGGTTGGGTTAAATCTCCTTAGACTGGGAAGGTTTGAACTTGGTTGGTTGTAATTGGATGCTTTGATTCTGAATTTAAGGCTGGGGCTTTTTTGAGCTATCCATTTTGAAAGCTGGTGGATGAATTGGATATCTATATGAAACTTCTTTACTGTACTCATTCCATCATTGGAGATTTAGAATCCTCTGGAAAACTTTCCAGAGGATTGGCTTGTGTTTTCAGTGTTTGGCTCCTTTATTTCAGCTGAAAGTTGTTTTTTCAGCTGTCTTTTGAATTTGTTCCAAGTGTATCTTATAAAGAAGTTTTTCTTTCTCTCCCTTCCATTTCATATTCTTTGAATATGTGGGTTTTTCCTCTGCAATTTCCACAATATGCTGATTCTTGGCATTCCTTTCCTGAATGAGTGGAGACTTTTAGTCCACACTTTTTGTCCTGTGCACTTATCTTCATAGTGCCCAAACTTTTGGCATTTGTAGCACCTCAGAGAGTTAGGGATAAATTGCTCTACTCTTTCCATACAATACCCTATTCTTATTTTTTCTGATGTTTGGGTAGGCTAAAGTCTGTGATATGTAAGTTTTAATGTGACCTTTTTTTACCTCACTTACCCCTTGGGTCTTTAATTCGTTTTTTAATTTCCTCTATTGACCAAAGAGACAGTTCTTGGCTTCTTTATTTTAAGTGAGTGGAAATGTTTCATTTTTAGTAGAAAGTCCAAATATTTTTTCTGCCTTTATTGAGTTTTTTAAAACCATTTCAGGGACTAGGTTGGTTGATATAACCTTTTTGATCAAAAAGGGTACAAATTAGTAATTGGATTCTCTTCCATGGATTCCTGTATTATGAATCTTGGAAATACTAGTTTAGTTTCTGATTCATTATCTGAAGAATCGATTCAGAAAGGTTACGTTTGTTTTTTTTGTTAGAATAAGCCATCATTGGAGTTTATTTCTTCACTGGTCCTATGCTCCCTACCCACCACTTGTGTTGGAAATATACCAAGAGGGTAACTCATTCATCTTGGTTGAGACAAGGGAGACACTACCAGTATACTTGAGCTGAGAGTAAGTTTCCTTTCAATTTCCGGGTTGAGAACTTGGAGAAAACAATTGTAACTAAATATATTGATGCTAGGGCTTGACACGACCAGCCAATTGATCGGATCAGGTCTGTCTGACCACCTTTCTAGACCATTGGGCCAAAATGTGTGTTGCAAGTCACATGACCACTCGGTTGCCAGATCAAGACCTGCTCAATCACCAGGATTCCATCCTCAAGCATCATGAGTTGCCATCCAAGGCCAACAGGTGGCCCTATTGCAGGGTGCAGTCAGCATATTCTTCAGCCCCAGCCAGTAGAGTGGAAATTGACCTTGTAATACATGCTTTTGTGGTGTGGAGGGTTAGATAAATACATACACACATATATACGTATGCACACACACACAATTTACAAATATTTAGTGTATATATATATATATATATATATATATATATATATATTATTATATATATGCATGAATCCAATCTTATAAAAGCCATTTATTTTAACTAAATACTACATAGATACATACCAGTCCAAACACAGTAAAGTCTGCTTAATACAGTACATGAATATGCATACATAAATTTGTAAATATATACAGATATGCAAACAGATAAGAATATAAATATGCAATATCATGTTTATGAACATATACAAGCTTTAATTATATACAAACATGCATAAGTATATAAATTATGCTTAAACAAGTACACATTGTTTGTATTATCGCATGCACTCCCAATATAGATAGATATGCATATATAAATAATACCCATAGGTGATTTGAGTTATTATACAGTTAAACTGTTCTAATAATAACAGTTGGTGTAGCTAAATTCATAACATAAAGAATGAACCACTTAATAATGATCAAAGTATTGATTTCCATTTATTGCATTCAAGCTTATGTTACATTTATATTCCGTTCATGTTGGGTCATTGTTGATATGAATCTCATTTCAAAATATATTGACACAAATTCTTTTTTTTTTTCTTTTGAATATATTCAGTTTCTGCACATTTGCCTTTATTCTTGATGAAAAATATCATGGTTAGTCTGAGTTTAGATAAGTTTCATTCTACTGTCTTTTCTGCGAACACTTTTTTCTTTTAGATGAAAGCAATTAATCTTAGAATCTGTCCTAAACTCAGTTTGAGTTGAGGCTGGTTTCAAGTTCAGATAAAGTTTGACTTATTCCCGAACTGATACAATCCTAACAAATACATTATCAAATTGAAGTAACCACTATATAAGCAACAGCTTAGATTTTCTTTGAGAAGTAAATAAATGTTATTGAGAGATTAATAATAAATGGCTCCATTGCTCCATAAAACTACAAATGTAAACACAATACAATTATTTCTAGTTTTGATTTCCACTGGCTGTAACTAGAAAATATCCAGCTAGATGCCTACTTTATATGGTTAAACAAAAAGATAAATATTTAGTTTAGTTAATTTGGTAGACACAAAGAAAAGGCTGAGGTAACAATCTATTTACATTATACATCAAAGTCCTCATTAAAAATGTGAAATTTCTAAATGAACTGACATACTATAATCATACTGTTATAGACAAGGCATATAGTTGCAAGAGAGAATATGACAGATGAGAAGATTGGATTTAATTTCATTACTTGTATGCATTGCACTAGTATTATATTTGTGCATGATAATGTAGGGTTGAGATAGAAATAATGAAAGAAGATAAGCAACACAAGTTAAAACAAGGAAGTTATATTCATGTAGACAACAATAAGAAGGAATATATACAAATGGGAGAGTTTGTTAGTGAACAATGAAGGAGAATTCATTGATAAAGAGTTCTGCTTATAATTTGTAGGTCCAGGGAGTTTCTGAATTTGGTGAGGTAGTCAGGATAAAGTAGTGTTTTTTATTTTGTTTTACCCCAGCTCCTGGGGACTATTATAGGCTGAAATATAGATAACAATATATTGCATGAGAAAGTGGGTGATGGGATTTGACCATTTGATGGGATTAAAACAGTTGAGTGTAAATTAATCGGTTGCATCTCCCAGCCTCCTTTTGTTGCACATGTTGGTGTCAGAGAAGAGGATATAAACAAAGTTGCCCATTGGGGATCTGGCAGGGTTGATTGATTCTCTTTGCTGCATGTGGTGGTGGTATTCACATGGGAAAAGTATATAACTGTATCTTCTAGTCTTGTTCACTGCACAAGTTGAGCAGTTGCATCTCTTGGCCTCTTTTTGTTGTACATGTTGATGTGGAAAAAGAGGATATGATGGGGTTGACTGTTGGTGTGATGGGATTGACTTGTTGAATCTACTTGGTAGTGAGACTCTATCTGTTAGTAAGCCATGACATTTGAGAATAGCCATGTGTGTATGAGGTTGAGTCATTTGTTCAAATTAAGGGTCCATGTTCAGTTGATGTTTTTGCTAACATGTGCATGTTAATAGCTGCTGAAGAGAAAGAGAGGATCTACTGTATATGCCAACATGCCTTTAGGGCCAAGGAATAGTCTGTTCTAGCCAGTAGCCAGACAAAGGGAAGGGGAGAAACTCTCCTTTTTTATTATCTTCAAAACATTATAAGAAATTTAAAATCATATTCTGCTTTGTTATGATTGAAATAAGTTTTTTCATATTTGACTGTTAAATTGCATCTGTTGTAATCTGACTTTTGGAAGCTTAAAAAAAAAGCAACCTTATTCAGTAGAGCATTTCAAAATTGAAGATGAATCATGATGAAAGTAACCTTAAATCAAATATTGATTAACAGCAAGTATGTTTTTGGGAATTAGTTTTATATATTAAACTTGTTTGATAATGAAGAAAGTTTTCACCTAACAAATGCTCTGAACATAACTGTTTCAAATCACAGAACAATTTTTAAACAACTTTTTATGGACTTATTTTTCACTTTACTACAAATATATATCATTTTTATTATACATTCCCATAATTCTGTGTTTGTAAAAAAGCAAAATTAATTGGATAGAAACTTTTGTCACCCTGTATACAAACATCTTTCGCAAAGGCATTAGTTAAAGTGTTGTCAAGTAATTCTAGCTGGATAAAAAAAGGTGCTAGACTATCAATTATCATAACATTGATAGTATATCTTGACTTATAGGAGGAAGAGTAAGAAGCCAAACTGGTCTATCCTAAAGCTAGTCATCTTAACAGATTATTGTCACAAGAATGAATGAAGGGGGATCCTGAGCAAGTCTCCACAAAATTCCAATTCTATAAGACAAAAGCTAAAATAATAATTTATGCAAGAGAAAATAAACAGTGTTGATTGTATCCATGTCAATGTCAATAGAGCCTAATGATATAAATGATGATGTTTCCATTTCTTAAGAAATATACGATTTAAAGACAGAAGTGTGTGTGTGTGGGGGGGGGGGGTGAACAGACCATCATCATCATCATTATCTTGATTTGCATAGTTGAATTCCAATAATAAAGAAAGTCCAAGATGATCAACAGCTGCACAAGTTGCAGCATTTTGTTAGACTCCAATCACTAGTCAGAGTTGGATGCAGTTGATTTTTTAGAATTGTCTCCTCCCATTTTCTGTGTTCCATAACTAACCCACAAAGCAACATGGGGAGGGGTTAAGGACTATAGCTTTTCATTTTGGAATTAGAGTTGTTGTTCTAGATTGGTTGCCCACCCAAGGCTAAAGAGCCCAGTTGACTCTACTATTTTACTCAGGATTGGTGGAAAAAAAATGAATTCATGTCTTCCCCATGGACATTAGTGCAAAGTGCTTTCACCTTTTACTAATGCCCTTGGAAAAGACAAAGACAGAATTTCTTCTTCCTCCAATTTCTTTGCAAACAACAATTACACCACCTGATAAGTCTTGAGTAAATCTTTAATTGCTTATACATCCCGTGGTTGGTTAATTAATGTACTTGTAAAATCTATAATACATAAATATTTACAGAATAGTTATAAAGACACATGTAATTAATAGAGAAGATAAAGAAACTTGAAACCTAAAGCATTAGTCTTACTTGACTTCTATTGCTTCAAATTAGCTTTCTGCCTCAAAGCCCATGACACTTGAATGATTTGTGAGTAAAAAATTATGGAGATTTATTTAAATAGTTTTTTTGTGGGGTTGGGATGGGAGTTGACAGCTGTTTAGAAAAACAGAAAATTGAGAAAACAAAACTTATTTATTTTCTTTTTCTAAAATCAAACAGGAATTGTATCTATTTTTAAATTGAATTTTTACACACTTAAATCACATAGTCACATAAATTACTTATTGTTAAAGCTTTACTTAATTTGGTACATAGGTTGTTTACAGTACCTGCTATCATCAAGGGAGCACTCATCTAAGCTCTGAACATGGTAATTGCTGCTTAACTTAGGTGATTTTTTTTTTTGGGGGGGGACTCAGATTTCAGTGTACTTTGACTGTAAGTAATGAATTATTTACTGTTTATCTTTTCTACAAGTATCTGTCAACTATCATGGTATATCAATAATGGGAAGGATAGATTCATGCCTTCATGAGAGGCATGAGTGAAAAGTGAACACATACACCCACAGCCAAAATTTGTCATAGAATCCATTTTCAATACTGATAACCATTATGTGTGTGTACATACATATATATATATATAGCACTACACTAATACAATGTTCACATCATAATACAAACGCATTACATAATACGGTCATTACATGCACATATAATTGTTATCAATAGTGTACTAATAAATAATCACACAAAACCTTATACGTCACCAAGAACACCAAACACAAATACGCACATTCATATGCACACATACGCGTGGATGAGATCATGACGTCACAGTCCTTACATACTTTCATGTGTATGCGCATGCCAACATACGCACACATACAAATAGAACAGGTGCATCCGACATTACATACGCAAACACATAAACAAACAAGTGACACGCAAATACAGTTAACCAAATGCACACATTTGACCATATTTGCATCATTTTTAAAAACACTTTCATTGCCTGATGACTGCCACAGAGCAAGAAACCAATGGTAGCAAAATTGTTCCAATGATAATAAATATAAGCTAAAACTTTTATTATATATATATATAATATATATATATATATATATATAAGGATGCCAAAGATATTTTTCTTCTTGTCATGTTTTGTTAAAAAATAATGAATTATGACCATAAAACTTTTTTTTTTTTACTTATAATTTAGGAGTAAGTATTCTAAAACACATTTAGCACTTGGAATAGAATTAGTGGCACTAATATACAATCAAAAAGTATCCATTAATAAGTACATCCCTAATTTTTTTTATAAGAAATTAATTTTCTTCTAAACCAAATATACAAAGATTTTATTATGAATACATCAAAATGGATATTATTAGGTATTATTTATTACCAAACAAGCATTGAATCACTGGAATCACAAGCAGATTATATATATATAATAAAAAAGATGGTCCACTATATATATATATATGTGTGTGTGTGTGTGTGTGTGTGTGTGTGTGTAATTTCATTTTCAGTTAGAGAGATGTTGTAATTTTATTTCTGGTCACAAAGTTTGGTAATTAACAATACTTAATAATATCCATTTTAATTGTATAATGTTCCACTAGAAGAAATGAAATCTTGATATCTTTGGTTTAGAAGAAAATTCATTTTTTATAAAACAATATAAAGTAGGAGTATACTTATTTATAGCTGATACTGTACATATAGATAAATAGTCTGTTCACATATACACATGCAGATCGGGACAATGACTGTAGGATAATTCATCCAATAGACAACTTTAGCTAGAAGTGATAACAGAAGTACAATGTTGGGTCAGTCATTGTGATGATATACTTTACATTTTTCAGCACTGAAACAATTACTATATATATATATATATATATATATATATATATATAAACAACCCTTCTACAAAATTTATAACAATTGCTCAGATTAGTGGAGTGGAAATAATATGATTAAATAATTTATCTAAATTTGAATTTTTGAAAATCAGTATAGCAAATTTTATTAGATTGTTGATTTGAGTTTAAAATGGCTATCCAGGTATTCATTTTTTTACTTTTCAAGTCTACAGGTAATTTATATATTTGCTACATGTTGTTGAAAGTAACTCACATGACAATTGAAAATAATATAAAATTGAGAAATTGAAAATATAGAGTCCTGAGTTGGTTTTATTTCTTATTAATATTGTGATATTTAGCCAATACTTTTGTTACAACTTTCATGTATTACTAATTTTACTGCCATTTTAGATTTTATGCAACAGTGTCTTTTACACACACACACACACACACATATATATATATATATATATATATATATATATATATATATATATATACACACACACACACATGCACAAATTGACATGCATATATTATGTATGAAATCAATATTCGGTTCTTCATTCAAATCCTTGTGCAAATACCAATACTGTGTAGAACACACAAGTAAATCCACATCTTCAAAAAACTTATATGCAAGCATCTGACAATATGTTAAATACACACTTATTCATACACACAAACATCTAGACATCAACATATATAATGATGTAGGCATGTAAAATGTGCACATTCAAATATACATACACATCACATTAAACCAGACAGAGAAGCACTTGCCTTCTACACATACCTATTTTTACCTATTAGCATTTGACTGAACAAAATGTATTACATACATCAGCAACACATGTCATTTAACTAGGTTGTATGCACATCTACACCCATGTGCATTATATATATATATATATATATATATATATATATATATATATATATATATATTACATAGATGACTGGGGACTCATTAGTCAAGTATTCTCTCTTGACTATCAGCAAAGGATGAAGATGAAGCACAAAGTGTACAGGGATGGCTTCAACTGAATGACTCTAATGAGCTGACTATCACTGCCTGCTTGATGTAGGCTCAGCCCTCCCCTAAAGACTTTGATCTCACACCTATTGCTTATCATATAGACTTCAGTATTAAGTGTAGTCCTATTCACTGATGGTTCCAGCCTGCTTTTAAAGTAGGGATAAGGATGGGAGGTTGGGTTAGGTAAAAATGCTTAACTATCAGAAACTAGCAAGAGAAATGAGTTAAGATGGGTGAGATTGGTGGGGGTAAGGGTGAGTAAAAAAAAAAAAAATATAATAACAAAACAATTCTGAAAAGCAGAAAAGTTTTTCTCTATCAGACTCCATCTTTTTAAAACAATTTTTGTACAAATCTTTCCTACATTTTTCTCTCTCCTGGAAAATTTGGGAGTAAATATTGTACCCAGATGAAAAAGAAAGAATTTCATTAATGTTTTGGTGCAAAATAAATATTTCAAAAACATGATTTCATTAAAGAATGTAAAAATAGAGCATTTCTTTCTAGTTGAACCAAGTCTTTAATATGATTTATTTTTTCATGAACATAAAATGTTACAGTAACCAAATACTTCAGATAAACTATTTAATAAAACAAGAACTATGGAAAGGTGTGAGTTCCAAAAGATTCAAGTTGAAGCTATATTTACGAAAATCCAAATATTTAAAACTTCACTATCAATAACTTTTATATATATATGTGTGTGTGTGCTTGTGTGAAATCAGTCATATTCTCTCCCACAATCCTTGCCCCCCCCCCAACTTGTCAACTACAACACTAAACTAATACATAAGCACTAATGACTTATCTCCACCACAGTTAGGCCTTGACAGTAAGGAGCTTGACTCTTCTCTCTTCACCCTTTGATCTTTTAACTCCTCTTCACACTTGACCATATCTATAGCTTCTCTTAACCCTGCCTCCCCCCTCACATCAGTGGCATATTCCCCCACTTTCATCCTGTTCTGATATCTACCTTTTTTTTTCTCCCCACTCCCTATCATTCTGAACAAGTTTCTGAACTAACAGAAACTAAATATTGATTGAATCATTTGTCTGTGTTGTGGTATTCACTTTCCCTGTATATTGCTTCACATTTGTAGGCTTTTTATTAATCTGTTATTTTCTATATATATATATATATATATATATATATATATTCATGTTGTATTTTAGGAGGTCTCCGTATGCTTCTTTTTGGTATATATTTTTTATGTTTTTTAAAAAATTAGGCGTTATTATGAAGCATCTAAAAATAAATGAATGAACTCGATGTTATGGAGTATTGGATTCACTTATTTTTTTTATTATTATTTTTTATCATAAATTTTCGGGTTCGTTAATGTGGGAGAAACATCAACATCTTTTAGACTAAGATTAAATAACCACAAATCCACAATAAAACTCAAATCCCCGCATAGTACAATAGCACTTCACTTTAACACCCTACCACACAACCTTACACACCTCAAATGCATTCTAATAGAACACGCATTTCCAAAAACGTAATCTCGAAAACAAGCAGAAACTAAATGGATTCTAAAATTACAAACTCATGTGAGGGGACTGAACGCTGACATCGGAATACTCTGTTATTATAAATTTTTTACAGACGCTGCCGCTGTCAATAACAACAGGGACAAATGATCCATTGAACAGGAACAACAGTCATTTGATAAAAATTTATGATAAAAAATAATAATAAAAGAATAAGTGAATCCAATACTCCATAACATCGAGTTCATAAATTTATTTTTAGATGTTTTGTAATAACGCCCAATTTAAAAAAAACATAATATATATATATATATATATTATATATATATATACATACACACACACAAACATTCAAAAACTGAGTTTCTTATATTTCACACCTAATACTTCATACTATATCCCATATATATATATATATATATATATATACACACACACACATACATATCTATATATATGTATATAAGCAAACTGATACAAAGATCATTACGATATTTAAGAAATGCAGTTTTTTTATAGTTTTTTCTAATAATATGTAAGTATTTCTTACATATAAATCTAAAGTGTAGTTATAAATCCCAAATTGCCAACATTTTCTTCATTCATTTCCTCATTAATATACATTTTAATTTTTGTTAACATAATTTGTCTATAATAAATGCACATAACAAACTGTCCTTTTGGAAATAATTACAAGATTTTGATTTTACCTACACTTAAAGGACATCTTCAGTAGTTATTAACTTATTAACTGTCCTATATAATCTATATTATAACTGCAAATGAATAAATACATTCAGGGAAGTACTCTGGTTAAATTTAATAGTTATCTCCCTTGATGAATTATAATGTATATGCCACACTATAATTCATTATTATCAAGTTAAAAATTGGATTGGAAATTGCTTTATTCTCTGCATTAGAGATTTTAATGCTGTTGAATTACCTCCCTTGTTGGAAAATTGACAAACTATCCACTGCAAGCACAGAGGTACTGCATTCCCTTTTCCACAGTGACTAGATATGTTTCTCATTTCCTCTGTGGACACTCTCCAGGATTCTGGCCTTATGCCAGTGGCAAACTATACTATACTACACAATACATGGTAATAAAACCTTTACATATACAGACATTTCTGTTTCACATATAATCCTATGACATCACTTAAAACAGCTGATGTGTTTGATTTCTTTGACATTGATATTTTCATTTTGTGCACACAAACACACTTTCCTCTTTTTCTATCTTCTTCCTTTGTCGTTGTCCCATCAACAAAAAATTGGTTATACAGATTGTTTCGAAATTTATCCCTTAGGAATTTCTTATTCTCCATTCTGCAACAATTTTTCCTCTATTAGGCTATTGCTCTAACAAAAATCCCACTACAATGTGTCATTTTTGCTGTGTCACAGTAACATGCATGAAAAATTGGATCATTATAAAAGAAACTCTTAATGCTTTGGCTTTTTATAAAATAAATGAAACACAATACATAAGTGTAATGACTTATTTAGTGAAATTGAAGCTTCTTGGATCTTTTGACCACCAACATTTCTTAATTTTTGTAAAATTTGAAAATATGATAAGGAATGGAATATGATAGACACATAGGTAGAAAAGTCTACCAAACTGAATCAGACTTTTTCTCTTAGAGGAATAGAGAGACAGTTTAGCAATGTGAACTCTATTTTGTGACAATTTATACTCACTTCAATAATATTTAGATCATAATTAGCAGATATTCATAAAGACAGAAAGTTTTGGTTTGGTTTCTTTGTTTAATAGCATATCAACTTTTGTGAGTTATTTAATGCCAAAGCCATCCTTGTAGAAGAACAGTAGTGGTACTATTTAACATAGCTGGGGGGATGAGGGGGTTCATACCTTTCTCAAGGGTATTAGTGTAAAAGTGAATGCAATACCACGATTGGAGTTTGAACTCACTTACTACAATGTTGCCGTCCAGCATGTTAGCCACTACACCACGTGGAAAGACTGAAAGGGTTAATAATTTGAAAAGAGTACAGAAAACAGTATCCATTGCAAATTTATGATCACCAAGACTGATTACCAAATACTTTCTGACTTTTCCAAGTTTTTTTTAGTTCTCTTGTAATGACTGAAAAAAAAAAAGTATAAACGAAAAAAGAAAAAAAAAAAAAAAAAAACCCTAAAATCAAGTTCCTATTGTGCCTTTTTTTTTCTTTCTTTCTATTTTGTCAGTTGATATTTAGCTGCCCCAGCAAGAAATCGTGTGTAGCATCTTGATAGCAAACCTCATTCTAAGCAAACACATTTCTTGGTGTGTAACAGTATAAACAAATGTTCAGATGAAGGAATCTGGGGCTGGGCAGAGGATATATCTTTTCTTTCTTTCATTTAGTTTATGGGTGGTGAAGTTAAAGAAGAAGTATAGAAACTGCAAGAATGAGCAGCAGCAGGGGAATGAGGGAAAGGGGTTAAGGGCTTTGGAGTAAGAAGCTGAAGAGGTGAGAATGAACACCCATGGATTGGTAGGGTGTGGAAGACAGGGGGGGCAGGACACAAGGATGTGAAGCTGAGAGAGAGAGAGGAGAGAGAGAGAGAGAGGAGAGAGAGAGAAGAGAGAGAGAGAGAATTCTTTTGATGGGGTGGTAAGAATGGAATTGAGAGAAAGAAAATAAAATCTAAGTAAATAACTCTCTGGTTGGTCTACCAAATATTTATGTATATGTTGGGTATATTTGCTTAGTGAAAGGCCTGGTTGGTGCTATTTAGTAGAGAGAGACACATATGGTAGATGACAAAAGTAAAGAATTGGATTTCCTGGCTTTTTTAAACACTTGGTAAGGAGCTGTAAAGTAGACGAGAGTTGAAAGAGAGTGGGAGAGGAAAGCTTAGAAAAAAGAGTTGAGGAGGAGAAGAAGAGAGGAAAGAGGAAGAGAATGAATAAGAGAAATGGAGAAACTAAAAGTAGATTGTGTGTGTGTGTGTGTATGAGAGAGAGAGAGAGAGAGAGAGGGGGAGGGAAAAGAAAGAAAATAACTAGATTAAAAATGAAAGAACGTGTAAAAAATGAGCAAGGAAATGGAAAAATGGAAAAATGGAAGAAAGAGAGAATTAAAAGATGAGAAAAATCAAAAGAGATATAAGAATAATTGCTAAAGAAATGAACAAGATTTACAAAGTGGTAGGATTTGAAATACGGGTGAAAGATGAAAGAAATATACTGGGTAGTATACTGGTAGTAAGAAAAGAGATATGAAATAAAGAATGAATTAACAAGAGGTGGGAAAAGAAGTGCGAAGAGTGCAAGTGACAGAAAGAGAAAGAAAAAAAAGATATATATATATATATTATATATATATATATATATATATAGAGAGAGAGAGAGAGAGAGAGAGAGAATGAGCAACAACAAAAACATCAAGAGAAGAAAAAGGCTAAGAAGATGAATCATTGTTTCCTATCCTCATCTTCTCACAGGATGGGGTATATGGATAGGGTATGATCAGGGTACTGAGGGACATCATGAAAGGTATAGATGGTTGCAAGTGGAAACCCTGTTTTCAATACAAGTAATTCAAGTGCCACAGAGTGAGAACTGATGTGGAATTATTCCCATCTGGTGTCATCTGATAGGGCTTTGAGATGAAGAGACAGGGAGGGAAAGTTTCAGGAGGGTCAGGAGAGGGTGGTCCTCTAATAGAGAACATAAGCAAAGATGCTTAGATAAGCCAATCATGTCATGCCAGATTCTTAATGTAAGCACACGTGAATGTGTTAAACATATAAGTATTTATAACCTCTTGAGGATTCTGGAAGGAGTACTTTAGAACCATTGCATAGCCAGTGAGTATAGATAGCTTGAAAGACATACTCAAGAGTAGCAGTTTGACACCATAATGTGTTAAGAATTATTACCCAAGTATGAATTGCAGGTCAGCAAAGAGCTAAAGCTTAAGATAATTTTCTTCTTTTTATGATAGGTTAATCAAAACAAGTGACTTTATAAACCTCATGTCATTCCAGTATGAAAACCTATTTGATAAATCTGAGTATTGGCCTTTTTCTTTTAATAAATTAAAAACAATCCTTTTTTATTTCTTATTTTTGAGATTTATAAGTTTAATAAACTGCAGCAAGTATACAACCTAAGTCTTTGTATGAAAGCCCAATATTTTACAATACATCATATGCCTGACACAATATGTCAGAGCTTCTTCAGTATTGTCTCTTTACAAATATATGCATTCAATTGCATTTCATTTTTAACTTGCATGTAGTTGATCAGGCAACATTATACAAGAGTATCTGGCTACTGTTTTCCATTGGTGGCTCTTTCAGTAGATTTTCTCAGTGTCTGTAAGATTTTGGTAGTAATGGTCCTTATCCTGCCATATTGACCCACAGTTGTCTTTTCTTCTAGAGTGGTTACTCACCAAGACTTGAAAAAGTGACTCTGTCCTACTATTCTATTATAGTTAAGGGAAGAAAAGATTCATGCCTTTCTCATTGTGCAGAGTGAATTCAAACAATCTCTGTAGGAATTTAACTTGGCTTGTCTTTGCAAGTAACATTATACCACCTATCAAAATTTATGTTAAAAAATTTAAAAAAAAACAATAAAAAGAATCTTCCAAGAAGTCTGTGACGTCACGGTTGCTGCCCTTGTCCCAGAAATTGACCCTAGTGAACAAACTCCTACTACACTGTATCTTCCTCACGTACGCTTGGGAAAAAAGAGGGCCAAGCTTACCGAGAGACATGTGACGTCACGATTAGGGCAAGGGAGAATTTTACTTTGGATACGTCAGTGTCGAAGAAGACAGCGACCTGAGTGAAACTTCGTAGCTTTTCACTACCACACAGATTGTAATACGGAATTCAACTTTTCAACAACCAAAGAACTCTACGAAATCAACAATCAAAGAATTCTATGAAATCAACAACCAAAGAACTCTACAAACAACTTAAGAACTCACTTGACATTCTACAATTCACGACATTCAACTCTACGAAATCTACATCTAAAGAACTCTATACATTGTTACTGGATCAAAGATAAGTCCCCTGCAGAACATCGTTTTTGCAAACCACCTACATCTCTCTCTCTCTCTCTCTATCTTATAAACTCTATTAGTTACTACATCACCCTCTATCAAATTGACATTTACTCTTTCTCCTTTCTTCCTACCTTTATTTTATTGTTATATTAAAATTGTTGAAACTTAGTATTTGTTATCGTGTTTTCTTTCATTCCGTATCCGATTTGAAATTTGTGTATTTCCCGCTCCCTTGAAATTATCTTTCCCTTTGTACTTGAAAAGGTATATTCCCTTATATATCGGAACTTAGATATTTTCCCCGGTATATTACAAAGTGAATTACCCGTACTCAGGAACTAGAAGATATCCCCATGTTGGAATTGGTGCTTCACGGCGTTAATCCCAATACACCTGCATATGAAATACTAACAATAAAAGACTTAATATAATGACCATTCACAGCCTTTCTTTAAATGAAATGATAGAACAACTTTAGGCAGAGATACCTGTGCAAAGTTTGAATTTGTTTTGTACTCAATTTCAAAAAAAAATATTTTTGTGAATATTGTGAGCTCAGGTACACAATATTTGAGGGCTAAGGATTAGGAGACCTGCTCAAGGTTGATAGACAGAAACTCTTGTAAGAACACTTATTATACATACCTGCAGGCAAAAGTCCATTCTAAATCTATAAAGTCACATGGGAGAGGAGAAAATCTAAAGTTTTTAATTCAAGTGGATGCTGTAAGCACACAAATTTATTAACTACACTGAGCTGACTTTTGAAAACTTGAACTGATAAACTTCAAAAAGACAGCATTTGTAGCTAATTATACACATGAGTGAATTATACACATGAGCTGCACACTGCTATCATATATTAAATTATTTTGTTATTTTGACCGGGACTGAGGTAACATCATAGAGCAAACTTAAATTCTAATATCAGAGAGGGTGTTGTAGACTATAATTAGTTACAATTATTCACTACTATTTTTCTAGTAGTCTTCAGTTTATCAACTGTTATTTATAAAGTGAATATTTTCATATGAGTACAACATTCTCCTCACTTTTTTCCCTTCTAGTAAAGGACTATTTCAAACTATTGTCTTAATTTCGGTTTCAAAAAGTACTGTCTAAACAAAGTTGGGACATCTTGATGTTTTGGGCTTTGAGAGTTATTCAGCCTCTTCAGTTGTAGTACAATATCTTTTGATTCTGCAAATTTATTTTCATCCAAATCTGATCCAACTCCTACCCTTCAATATGTTTGAGGAAGTTTAAAAGTTTTCAGTAATAATGATTCCATATTTTCTCACCTCAAAATGTCTAGATCTGAAATTTGGGGTTTTAGTACCTTGTTCATTTTGATATATTGGAACTAAATCATAGTAGTGTTGTAAATTATAATCAGTTAAGTATTCACTACTATTTCTCTAGTAGTTATGTCTTCAAGGTTTGACCTGTTTAGCCTCTAGTTTATCAACTGCTATGTGAAGATTTGATAATAATATGACAGTGGGTAAAGAAATTTTGATTTTTGTATGTAGCCTAATGGCCAACAACACTGAGAATGTCATAAGTGGTGAAGTTATCGGGCAAAAGTATTAACTTTATTTTTTCTTATAAAGTCTTTTTCTGTATAATTGCATTTTTCTTTTAATTTAAATCAGAACATTCAATCAGTTTTTCAAAGAGTTTTCTGCAATTGGTTTATTTGGTGAATATTCTGACACCTTTGATCATCTGAAATATAAACATATGGGATACAATTTGCCAAAGATTTTTAATGAGTTGTAGAATATGAAGGTGACATTAATACCAATCATGGTCAGAGGACTTATAACAATCTCCAAGAATCTAGGAAAGAGAATGGGATATTTAGAATTTCAAAGAAAGAATAGTGATTATACAGTCCACATCACTGCTGTGATTGGCAAGAATACTTAGAAGAGTCTGGAGAGCTGTCACTAGACTTTAGTGAAAACTACCAGTTACTAATGGTATGAATTACTTGCAAGGAGTAAAATAATAATGATAATACTAAGTAACATATTTTTGTGAATTATTTGTATTAAAAATCCAGTAGAATCTAACCAAATGTTTGCGCTAAAGAAGTATTTTTTAAAAACATGATTCTTGATCATGTACAAGTAATGTCCCAATTTTTAATGAATTTAAGTATGAGGTTATGCAACTAATGTGTAAATACAGTTTGTATTACACAATACACCCAAAAAATGTGAATCCATACACAGTATTTTTCAAAAACATATAAA
>JALAJA010000823.1:0-22065 GCA_023376005.1 Doryteuthis pealeii
GAAAAAGAGTAGGATCTGCTTTCATTTTAAAAACGAATTAAAATTCATTAAACCGATTTATTAAGTTAAATTTTGTCTAATCGAAAAAGTAACATAATGGGCATCAGCAAAAAAGCAAAACATATTACACATGTAATTTATTTTTGATACATTTAAAAGGATATTTTCGGTCAATTTCGATCAATGCCTGCAAGACGCTACTTAAAATCCGTTTTACAAAATAAATTGTAACTTTTGCGATTGAAAAAAATTCACATTGGATTGTCCATTAGACACATAACCTAGTTATAAAGGATTAGGTTAAGACAGTTCTAAATGACAGTTATCTCTAGACATTCCTGTCAGTGGCAGCAGTAACATTGAATAATAATTAACATAGTTTAACACCTGTAACCCACAGCTATGTTAGTGGAATGAGAACAGGATACACCGTGGGCTGAATAAAGGGTTAGGTTCAAAAGTTCCGTGATGGCTCCCTACAAGAAGGTTCCTGTGTCCGACAAGAAATACCTGAAGAAGGCGGAGGGCCACATGGCCGAAACGCTGTACAGATAACAATGAAACTGAGGACAATAGTGAATTATACAAATAATGGTAATCTTTGCAAGTTCCGTCCTGGCCTCCTGCCTCAAAAACTGCTAGCCGCAGACTGCTGAAAAACAACACCAGCTACGATTGAAGTCGTGGCCGAAGCGGTATCACTTGAAAAAAACAAAACAAAAAAAAAAAAACAACTTAGGGCGTTTTCCTGAAAACCCAACCCCAGCTAGTTAAATTAAGTTTTATTACAAAATTTGTGTTTCTGTTTTCCGAGTCACCCAAATTATTTATTTATTATCCATTAAACTAACCCTAAAACCCAACCCCAACCCTAGCCCTAAACCCTAGCTCAATTTTTAACACCACTTCGGCTACGGACTTCAATCGTAGCTTTTTTTCAGCAGTCTAGTTACCATTTTTGAGGCAGGATTCCAGGACAGAACTCCCGCAAATATTACCCAAATAATACTCCAAAAATTATTTTTTAGTTTTATTTTCATTTAATTTTTTGATTTTCGGTACTATTTTACTACTCGAGCAGATTATTTTAAAAACGGTACTCTTCGCGGAGAACCGTTCTGCCTCCTGCCCCAAAAAACGCTAGCCAGTGGCTGCTGAAAAAAAACTAGCTACGATTGAAGTCCGTAGACGAAGCGGTGTCACTTGTAAAAAACAGAAAACAAAATTAAAAAAAAACCCAACCAACTTAGGGCGTTTTCCCGAAAAACCCAACCCAACCCTAAACTCTAATCCACCCCTAGTTAAAATTAACAGTTTTTATTACAAAATGTCTGGGTTCTATTTTTCTGGTTAGAAAAAACAGAGCCCAAATTATTTATTTTCCCATTAAACTAACCCTAAACACCAACCCCAACCCCAAACCCTAACCGAGTTTTTTTTATTCAAGTAAACTGCTTCGGCTACGGACTTCAATCGTAGCTGGTGTTTTTCTTTTACAGCAGCCACCGGCAAGCATTTTTTGAGGTAGGGGGCCGGGACGGTTCTCTGCGAAGAGTACCAAAAAAAACTTTTTTCTTCTATTCACACCTTCTGTCTTTAGTCTTTTTATTTATGCAGAAAATAGTATCAATCACACATATACACACCGATATTTTGCACCCCAAAAACAGGGAGGTCAAAGTTAAGTGACTAGAATAAAATCAGAAAGTTTTAAAATGAAATAAAAATTAATTCATTGCTAAATCAACACTGAAAATTTAATTAAAATCGAATATCTCCCTGAGTTGGTACATTTTTTTCAAACGTGGGGTTAGAATTGTATTTAAAAAAAACACGGATTTTTCAATGAATTGACCTACTTTAAATTGAAATAGACATTAGAATTTTATTACGTTGCGGGTGTTATTCATCTCTAGTCTACTCTCTTTCCTCTCTATATATAGAGAGGAAAAGAGAGTTATGTATAATGTAAGACAAGCGAAGGAGCGACTCTAGAGTTAGAGGATGTTGGGAGGTCTAACTGCTGCCTTTTTAGTTATAAAACTATTAAACGTGATCACTTTCACTCCCCTTCACTGCACATAGAGAGTAAAAAAAGAGAGTTATGTATAATGTATAGACAGAGACGGGTGAGGTTTTGACTTAATTGCAATTTACGACTAATTAGAACCAATTAAACGGATTTCTTTCAAGCATTTAGTAATCCTAAACTAAGGAATAATTTAGACAAATTTCGTGTGCTCAAGTCACCAGCAAAAAAGCCTTTTGATTGAAAGCTCAAAATCTCAACTTCAGTATAATAATATTTTATATATATATATATATAGTATATATATATATAATATGAGTGTTAAGTAAGTGATATATATGAATGAAATTGTATATGACTGTAAGCGATATCTATGTGTGTGTGTGTGTGTGTGTATTAATGAATGAACGCAATAAAGAATTGTGTACATTGCATTTTTTCTAAGGTTTCCTCAGAAACAGAAAAGAAAAATTAAGACATTGCGTAGTGTGCGTGGGGGGAGCAAATGAGCGACTTGACCAGAGTATCAAGAGAAGGCATTATTCTGAAGAGACAGCCTACGCAGCCATTAGACAGTTTCAACCAGCCGCTCCTGGTGATGTTAACCTTTACGTTTGTTTTGAATTGGCCAACTCTTAGGATTGTCTTATTGTATCCGATTCTGCATCTCTGTCTCTCTTATCTGACGGAACAGCAGCCTCTTTAGCATTTTCCATTCAGGGAGTGGACGCCGACGCTCACCTGATACACCTTGATATCTTCCTCTTTAGATTTGTCAATTTTATGACAAGTACCTGACGGCGGCGGGGTAGGAGTTTTTTTCTTCTTTTAATCTAACTCGTAGTAAGTGTTATTCCTTTCTTTTAACCAACCAAACCCGCCAGAAAAAAAAATTGTACCTTTGTTCTTTGAAAGTTTAAAGTTGGATTAAAGTCTTACTATTTTTGTGGCCATTCAGTTAATTATCGGGTGTGTTTGAAAAACAAACTATTGTTAGACGAGTCTGAAGAGAAGAGTTATCCGCCTTTTCATAATACACACAGGCACACACACACACACAATAACATCCACGCACGCACACACACACACACACACATATATATATATGCACGCACACACACACACACACACACACACACACACACACACACACACATATATATATATCCACGCACGCACACACACGCATAACATATATCCCACGCACGCACACATACATACACATATATCCACGCACGCGCACACACACACACGCACACATATATATATATTCATGCACACACACGCACACAGACAATATATATATCCACACACACACACACCACACACACACACACACATGTATCCACACAAACACACACATTATATATATATATATATATATATATATATATATTATTATATATATATATATTACTGCGTTTCAATTATTAACGGTGATATTTTTTTTATTTTGATAAAAATATTACGATTGGGATTTAATGAGATTTTCACAGTATAATAGGAATAGATTCATACGCATAAAAAGCTGTATAGAAACTGTATTGTTCGGTGCATCAGGAAAACAAACGATGTCCATTTGCAATATTAGCATGTATAGAAATGTTCTAGACTATAAACGATTGTCATTATTATCGTAAATTATAGGTCATAAATGTGACTTAGCCCCTTCTGAGAAAGAATAAACATCTGAACTTTGCAAAGGAAAATTTACATTAGAAATATCAAAATAATTGGAAATATCATCAAAATGTGAAAAGATTTGCTGCAGCTCTTATACATGTACGTAAGAGAGGCCAATAAGTGTCACTCAAGGGTTGTTTCCCGACGTTCATAGTCACGAATGAAACGTGAAGCTGTAAATAATCCAGCCCCTGAACTGAAATTAACGTAACTTTTGTTTCTTTTCTAGAACCATATAATTTTTTTTCTAGAGTAGGTGTAGATGTACATTTTCATCATTCTCTGATGACTTTATCCACATATATATATACAACACATATATTCACATATATACTCGCATATACAACATATATACATATATATATACATATAGTATATATATATACTAGCTAAAGTACCCGTCCATGACCGGACTAAAATGAATTTGGAACACCAGGGAATGAGGAAAGTGGAACAGTAGGTAGAGAGGGTAAGAAGAAAATAACTCTTGAAACTAAAATCATTGAGAATTTATATATTTCAGGATTTGTATTTTCTATTTTATAGTTTAAAATTACTACATATTACTATACAACAAATTGAAATATTCGTTTGTACATTTGTTTTTTGTTTTTTTTTTGTAATTTTGTAACATCACATGTACCTAATAGAACAGAAAACTTAACAATGTAATATATATTGAATTACAACCGAATTAGACACATGTAAGGAAAGGAAAATAAGATAAACAAAAAATATGTTACTTAATGTAATACACGTTCTTGTAAGTATACCCAATTTGTTGAAATTCCTTGTTACAAAACAATTTTAACCCCCCTTCACAAAAAATTGCCAAAAATCTGCTCCGACCAATCTATGAATAAGTATTGTCAATTTTTATTTATTTTTACTTTTAGCCCTTAAAAAAACTCTAATAATAACAGAAGTTCAGAATTAAAATTGTGTTCATATTAGTAGTTGAAAGATTTCGCCATTTTATTAAATAAAAAATAACCAAACTTGTTTTGAAACAATTTTAATTTTTCCACAATTTTTGTACATGACAACAATTCACATCTCGTTCTTAATTGCATGTTGAGTTTAAAAAGAAGCTGAGAATCAAAATTTAAATTCTTCGTATTGCAATATCTATTTTGCTTAAACTTAAGATAATATTTTAAAACACATTGTTTAGAAAATTTTGGTGGACCTGATCATCTGGAACCCCCATCTATTTTTTTTTTTTTACTTTTAGTGGATTATTATCGATTACACACCAATTTATCAGATCGTAAAAAAATTCTTAAAAGTTCTTTATCTTTTTAGTTTTCACGTGCTCATTTCCTCGTATAAGTTTATAGTAAATCGATCCCCTATATCGGAACCACTCGAACGAACCCAAATTATTTATTTATTTCCATTAAACTAACCTTAAACCCCAACCTTAACCCTAAAACCCTCTAGTTAAAATTAACAGTTTAATACAAAATGCGTGGTTCTGTTTTTCTGGGTCAACGGTATACAGGGTGACGCAGAAAAAACAGCACCCAAATTATTCATTCATTTCCCATTAAACTAACCCTAAACCCTAAAACCCCAACCTAAACCCTAGTCCCCATAGTTAAAAGTAACATTTTATTACAAAATTTATGGGTTCTGTTTTTTCGTCACCTTAATTTTGACACCTTTGTGCAAGTTCAGCCCAACTGTTAAGGTAGAGCGGTTCCATATGGGGATCGATTTACTATAAATATACGGGAAATGAGCACCCCTGAAAACTAAAAAAAAAAAAACTTTAAAGTATTTTTTTTTACAATCTAATAGATCTATATTAATCCATTGAAGAAAACATTTTTTAGATGTAGGGGTTCCTGATGGTCAGGTCCGCCAACGTTTTCAGTAGTTCTCTAAAAAATTAAGACTTTTTTTAAGCATTTGTATTAATTACAAACAACAATTTTCATAAAAGTTCAAATTCACCTATGAAATCTATAATATTAAACATGCCAATTTTTCAGAACTGAAAGTTGCACTATAAACTATGAGTTAACTTTCTCAGCGATGTTTATTGACTTATAAATAGAAAACATTGTTTGTGATTATTGTCACAATAAAGAGTAAAATCATAAAACTAAAATTTAATTTGAAGACAAATTCTGAGGAATATTTTAAATTGTATTTAAATAATAATTTAAATGTGGTTGTTATGTTTTGTTTATGGGATATCAACTTTTCGGGTCATTTTTTACTACCGAATCATGTCATTTTTGATAAACAAAGCACTCAGGTTGTTTACAATTTTTCGTACTTACATATAAAAAATTCTTGAAATGTTCAATAACTGGATATTGTCGGAAATACTTGAAATAAATTTCGTCTCACAACTAATTTGTTGAGTACACATTCTACTTAAATCCAGTAGGGCCTTCGACTAAAAATTAAAACACCGGGTTTTGTCCGTATTAGTCACCGTTGATTTTTTTATCGTGGTTTTAGAAAATTTAAAATATTAAAATTTGAGTGACCTCCCGTTTTGGAGTTATACGGCGACACGTACATACCAAAAATCTCCTTATTATATATATTATATATTATTATATATTATAATATATATATATATATATATATATATATATATATATATTGAAGAGACAATGACTCAACGGAAAGAAAAATATCGAGCAAGTTAATAATTTATTGTCAGAAAAAAGAAAGATATCGAACGAGTCGGAATAAAATCTAAAAAAGAGCTCAATACCGACATTAGACCCGTTTAGAGAACCAATCAAGAACATGAGTTACTCACCAGGTTTCACCGAGAAGGTTCCTCAGGAAAATACTTTATATAAGTATAAAATATGATATGAAACCGAATAAAACTCATGACTCCGTGTTTTACGCTTTTAATCCTCAGGCGAGCTAGTAATCAAGTCAGTCATATTGAATAGTAGCTCACTGAGGATCGAAAAGTGTTAAACTATGATCATGAGTTTCTATCCTTTTATCATCTTATCATATACTTGCAGCATATAATAATATTGTCTGCATTTTCGTGCATTGAGCACTGTAAAGTTTACGAGTAATAGAAAATGCTTTTAGCCTTAAATTCTAATAATCATGGTGTATATATTTTTCCTGAGCTTTATGATAAAATAATAATGTATACTTCAAATTCTTTTGCATATATATATATATATATATTATATATATATATATATATATATACGCGCGCGTGTGTGGTGTGTGTATATATATGTATATTCAATTTTTGAGAATTAAAAAAGATCTGCATACTTAGACGTTGTTTTGAAAAAAAGCAAAAATCATAATTCTTATTAATATTTAATTTAAAACAATCCATAGCAAAGATGTTATCCTTTTGCTAAAATAAAAAAATTGGACACATGTGACGTCACTTATACTTTGACTTCGAATTCTATTAATGATAATAAATGCAAAACTTTTCTTGATTTTTTCTTTTTAAAAATATTTTTTGTATGATACATTTTAAAAAGTATGATATAAATCATTCCGAAGAGGCTTTTAAAAAAATCACAAAACGTTAGCATAGCATCAAATATATAAAAAAATACATCCTCTGAATATTTTCTTTCAGATTTTTATATTTACATATTGTCAGATTTATTTCCATTTTCTTTATATATACATACCACACACACATAATATATATTATATATTAAAAGTGCTATGGCTGCCATTAAAAAATTAACAACAGTAAAAGCTAAAAAAGGGATCAATACTAGTTTGACAGAGCGAATATAACAATATTAAAGCAGTTATCCACAAACTTATCTTCAGTAAAAACATTTCACGTAAAACGACTGAGCTGTTTTAAAAACTAGCTTAATGCCCTTCTAAACTCTATGGGTTTATATATGTGTGTATATATATACACATACATGTGTGTCAAAAATGTATCGAGTTTTTTGTAATTTTGACACACCTTGTATTCTGAAAAAAAAATTCATTTCTATCTCGGTAAATACAGCTTTAAACTTGGTACTTTTTGACACACCTTTATATATATACTAGCAGCGCTACCGCTAAGCCCGGGTAGAGAGATAAAAAACATGGTTAATAACGTTTGCAGATCTATACTACTGAATACCGAGTTCGCACGAAGGATGACCCATAAAAATCAACACGTAAAAACGATCTTAATTTAATCCTGCCTCCCGTCAGGAAATTTTCTTTTCGTCAGATTTGAGAGGATGACATCATATGGGTAAACTTGCGAATCGGTCGGAAAATTAAACATATTACAGGTGACCTAGAAAAAACAGAACCCAAATTATTTATTTATTCCCATTAAACTAACCCTAAACCCCACCCCTAACCCTAACCCCTTTAACCCCCTTGTTAAAATTAACAGTTTTTTACAAAATTTGTGGGTTCTGTTTTTTTCTGGGTCACCCTGCATACAGAACCCACACAAAGAAAAAAAAAAACAGAACACAAATTATTTATTTCTCATTAAACTAACCCTAATTATATGCTTAATTAGAAAATCAATAACCAATTTTGGTGCGTTTCTTAGTTAGAAGGATATTAGTCTATATGCAAGATTTCAAATCTGAGTTACTCCTCTTTTCTGAGTTATACGTCGACACGTACCAAAAACTTATATATATATATATATATATATATATATATATATATATATGAGAGAGAGAGAGAGTGAGAGAGAGAGAGATACCACAGTAAATAATTTGATTATTACAACGTTTGATATGTTTACTTACGAGTTATTACTAAATAGTTCAATATTTAAAAAAGATAATCTTTATTTAACTCTCTCTTTCTCGTTTTTTTCTTCTTTCTTTTCATCTTTTCGTTATGTTCGATTGAAACAGATTAGCTTTATCGCTTCCCCGCGTTACTTCTCTCTACCCTTCCCCACTTCTCTTTCTTTCTTATTAAATTTTTTCTGTGTATCATATCCTTTTTCTTCAATTTCTTTCTTATAATAAAAACAAATGGTCCTTATTAGCTGAGTAACGACACTCATAAGAAATTAAGAATCCGATCGAAAAGAGACACCAGAATAAATCAGGATTGACATTTGCATTTCCTCTTGTACATTTTGGACGGTCTCATTTTACTTAGAGGGTGTTTCAAGATGTTAACGGTCGGAAGATTAAAGAACAAGAGTAATGATATATAGATTTTCTTAGTTTTTTTAAGACTCAAGTATATCCAATTGTTTGCAGCTTAATTTCCTTCGCATATAACGGTGTAATTCAAATCAACAACATCACATCTGATTTTTATTCTCCACAATAAATAGAATGGCACACACACACACACACACACCACACACACACACCACATATATATATATATATAATATATATATATAATTATTAATCAATTTAAAATATAAATGAATAAAACAAAAATTGTATAGAAAAAAATAAACGGCACAGTTGTACGGGGCAGACTAAAGAAATGGATGAGAAATAGGTATATAATTATTTTCCTTGAGCTAAATCATCCTTTCAAATAAAAATCCGAGCTCATAGCATGTGTTAGACATGAAAATAATCCCTATTTTGTCACCTGCTTCCATTATAAAGTATTTTGTTTAGATAAATGAACATTTATATTTATTTGTACACGTCGACTGTAACATTATCGCTCCATAAGGCTGCTTGTTGTGTGGTGGTTGAAGTCGTGTTTTAGATTAAAAATAAAAAAAAAGACAAAAAAAAACACCAACAATAAAAGAAAAAACCCAAAAAACAAATAAACTATATGCGTCCGATAATCGATAAGAATTCGTGAAACTTCCCGCAACAATAAAAACTTCCGTTAACCATTTGGTTATGGACGCTTTGTTTAAAAGTTTAAATAAGGTCTGGATATAATTTACTATATATTAATATATAAAAAAATTCAAAAATAACTTTCTGATTCTCGAATTAAATCTTACAAAAAGAAGAAAAAAAAATTGTAAATGATCTTTAATTTAAATATATATATATATATATATATATATATATTATATGAATGTGCTTAATTGAAGTCGTACCTATATTTTGAAAATTAATTAATTGATAATTAATGAATTAGGCGGCATACCTGTTCAAATGTAAGGCTAAACAAATCGAGAAAAATCAATCTATGCATGTACATTTCAGCCTATTAGCCTCATCAGCAGAAGCTATAGACAGGAAGCCGCTCAGCTGATGAGGCCTAATATGCTGAAATGACATACAGAGATTAATTTTCTCGATTTGTTTAGCTTTACATTGAACAGGTATGCCCGCCTAATTCATTAATATTCAATTAATTAATTTTCAAATTAGGTACGATTTATAAGCACCATATTTCTCCCAAAAATTGTCGGCTAAAAACCAACAAACACATTGTGTTGTTTGTTTACTTCTCATATATATAAAATATAATCTTTTAGACAACATTTAATTAGATTATTGTGAAGATATTTAAACATAATAGCAGAAACTCATTATAAAACTGATCAAATTAGTTTTTCTTTTTAAGACATTCATCAACATTTGGGGTTATTTATACTAAAGCTATCTTTGTAGAAAAAACAGTAGTTGTACTATTTATCCATAGCTGGGGGAAAGTGAGGGACTTTATACTTTCCAAAAGTATTAGTCTACAAGAACGCAAATTGCACGAATGAGATCGAAATCGTGTAACTAAGTTTAAATCCGAGCAAGACGTGAATCCCTGTTATATATCTTGTGATCATGTTTTATACCTCAGAGCCACACGTGTCCGCTACGCGCGACTGTTTGAATTAATTTTTAATGCAATTAACAACGGCGTATATAAGCAAACAAACCTTTTGGTAGGACATTATACCAGGTACAATGGTAATTTACGCTGTTGATCAGAAATACAAAAAAGTTTATTTAATTTTTTAAGTACGCGAGTTAGTCAAAAGTTTTGCAAATATTTTTTATTAGTTTTCGGCGTGTATATTACGTGATCGAAACAATTTAAGCCGTGGTAGGTATCCTTATTTTTAGTTTATAGCAGTAGTTGGTGCCTGACATGTGCATTGCTTCACAGTTTGTGACTTGAAAGCAACAAATGAACGTGCAACGTTTTCTAATTCGGGAACCTATGCTTTACGAATTCGAACTGGGCCATAACGCACCGAAGCAACCAAAAACTTTTGTTATGCCAAGGTGACGGTGCAGTTGATAACAGTACAGTAACCAGATCGTTTATTAAAGTTGGTTCGGTTTACAAAATCTCGACAATCAGGCAAGGTCAGGGAGGCCTTAAACCGCAGACTTCCGAGACCATTGTTCAAGCCACTTAGAGCAATCCGGAGAGTATCAGGCAAGCTCGGTATCTGACTGTTGAGTTGTTACAAGGGAAGATATTTCCCCTACAATATTGGACTCATCCACGAACACAATAACAAAGTTATCCATAGTCGAGTCACTACTAATCGAGTAGCTAAAAATACTGTTGGAGAATTGCGCGTTGGCTATCATTATATATTCCTGTACAAAGTAATAAAACCTTTTTCGAATTTTCAATATGTTAATTGATTAATTCATCACAACACGAGTGTATCGTCATCTCAATTCTTTGCAAAAGCATCGGAGCGCCGAATTGTGCCTCACGTTACTAAATATTGCAAAACTTTTACTAAATTTGACAAAAGTTTGTATGAATTCTCAAGCAACTAATCAAATGCACAAAATATTGTAGAATAAAACTATTTGACTTTTAACTGCAACCCGATCGGCTCAATCAGACTTTCACCGCCACAAACCTTTTGCATCTCAGACACCGTTCACATTTTACCTGTAATAAAATGGCGATTATTAGCATGCGGTAAATAGGACGGTTGCTAGGTTTCTTCCACTTCTTATTTAATCTCCTCTTTCTTCACCCACCCACTCTATGTTTCTGTGCTTCTCTCACCGCATCTCATTAAAAGCTTTTCATTGGCTTTATGCTCTTTCTTACCCTTCCTTTCTTCTTTTCTTTCTAATCTTAATACCAGTGCATTTGTTGCGTTCAACATTCAAGAAGCGCGGGAGATTTGAATTAAGAACCCACCACCCCATTATCAAACATCATAATCATCATCGTAGCAGGAAGCAACAACAACAACAAACATACCACTTTTTACGCCCACGTGATTTTTCTCTCTCTTCTCGCATTTTCTCGTCGTTTCTCTCACTAAAATACATCCTGCATTTTTCCACTCAGACACTGTAGTTGACTCTAGATCTACGTGTGCCCTATCTCGCCGTCGTCTTGTTTTGCTCAGCTGAAAGTAAGCTGTTCCCATTTATTAAACGCATTCGCCTCTCATTTATTTCGAAATCTTTTCCTCCATCTTGTTTTTATTTTTTTATACGTTCCAATAACTTTTTCTTTCTTAATTTTCTTCTTTTTACTTTTCTTCTTCATCAGGTTTGCATGTCTTCTTTCTAAGTTTCATTGCGTTTTTTTCTCTTTCTCGCTTCTTAGTCCAATCCGTTTCCGGTCACTTGGAAAATCCACGTGCTTCTCAGCACGCTGTACTCTTAGATATTATCACATGACCTGCTTCACCTGTCAAAGAACCTTCACATTGGCAAGAATTGGCGATTCATAAACTATATAACTTTTCCTTTCTTCTTCAACAATTACCTTCGTTCCTCCATCTTAGCTGTTTTAAAAAGGTCATTATTTCTCGAACTCAGACAAGAGTTCTTTTCTTTCTTTCTTTCTACATTATCCTCTTTCATTAGTTATCTTTATTAGTCCCTGATTCAATTTTTTTTTTCTTCTTTTATTGCGTTTTTTATTCCTAATGATACTCTTCCAAATTTTCTTTGTTCTTTTCGAAAACATCTTTTGTTGTAATTTTCCTTTATTCCTTACGATTTACTCCCTTTACTCTTTCTTTCTTTCCTCTCTTGCTCGCGTTTTATAGACCCCTATTTCCACATTAATATTTTCTCTACTCCTTTATTCTCCCATTTATTCCTTTCTCTTCCTGATTACCATTTTCACGCCTTTTTTTTATTTCTCTCTACCTTTCTTCTTCTTTGTTTTCTACCACTTTTTCTTATTTCTTTTATATAATTTTCTTCTTTTCTTATCCTTTTTTTAAATACTTATTTTTCTCGAGTATTTCTTTTGTCATTTCTCCTGTTACCCTCTTTCTTTACGAACTTCCCCTTTCTTCTTTCTTTTCGTATTTGATATTGGCTTTCTTCGTCTATCTTTTCTTTCGTGATTGATTATTCATACACCCCACCAAACACTTCAATCTATTTGACGCTTTGTCTTTCCTCAATTATTTCAGCCTAATGATCCTTTCCTTTTTCTTTCCTTTCTATCACATTTCTCTGACATGTGCAATAGCTAACTATCCATTGCCTATTTACTATGAGAAAAATGATATTGCATTAACAAAAAAGAGAACAGAAATTGACTAAATGAAAAGAAATAAACAAAAAGCGAAAATTCAGACAGTTTTTTACCTAAAAAAAGACAAAACTATAATAAACTCTACGGTAAGCACTGGGGGTTGTGGATTATGACGCTAGGTAGTCTATCCCAGTGGAAGTGTGTTCCCACACACATCGTTTTTCTCTCCGAGACTAAACATTTTCCCGTCTTTATAGTCGTTAACCATAGCAACTTACTCGTCATTATAGAATTTCAGTTCAGTTTCAGCTTTCAGTTTTTATCTTTGCAACAAAAAGAGGCTGTGTTGATCATGCATCTACACGTGGCTTCTGGTTTGTTAAAACCAATGGACTTTTCATGTTTGAAAGTGTACGTGTCTTAAGACAGTAACAGTTGAAAAATTATAGGTCGCACCAATAAAATTGTAGTCATACAGGATGTTCAAAAACCTTCGATATGATTTTGAAATGTTGGTTGGTTGGCCGGTTGATTTGATCTTTTACGGCACGTCAAAACATTGGGTAATTTTATGCCGACCTGAACCCATTTAGTTAGATCTTAATCTCATTTCTTGACCTTCGGCACTCAGACTCCTACGATACTAACACAAATAACACAACTCCAAATTACGTTTCCTTAAAAAACCACCACCCACTTCATCACTAGACTTTGCTACATTCAATCAGTGATTTTATCATCATACCAAATGAACCCATTAGCATCCCAACCCTACACAGTGCTACTACCATTCCGGGTCAGAGGGAAACTAGGGATAATGGTAATGAAGGAGGTACTTCATTACTCGCAGCTCACGAACCTGAAAACTTCGCCACATCAGGATATAGTTTAAACGTCATTACCCTAGGATTCAATGGGAGACCCTTTACACGCAATCACCTTCATCAGCAGAATCTCATAATTATCTAACTATATATGATACAAAAAGGGTTGAGGTTTGGCCCATAAGGTACAAAGGCGTTGGGACCAATACATATCTCCAGTGCTAGACAAGCTTGAGCGTGAAACAGCCGATTGATCGGAGTTGGACCTCTCCGACGTCCATCAAGCCTAAGTAAGGCGCCAAAGTGGGTGTTGCTTTGTTATAAGACTGTTCAGCCACTAGGTTGCTGAAGCATCACGGGTCGCCCCACACGGTCAATAGGTGCTTCATTGAAGGTTCTTCCAACCCCTCTGAATGAGATGCAGTATGAGTCGATGATCACAAAGCCCCCAACCGACAGACGGACTGCATCTTGAGACCTGATACCTGAGCTGCTTTCAGAAAAAAAAGTCTAATTTTCCTATTTAATTCAAATGATCTTCAAATTTTTAACTGCTACCTTTAGAAACCACTAAAATTCTAAGTTTAAGTTTAATGTCCATTTCTTATCCAGTACAATGGTATTCTTTACCCTTGAAGCTACAAAAACGGTTAAAATCGAACTTAACGACCTAAAATTCCACCATGTATGTCACCCACGCCGAAGAAAAAATACCACATTTACTGGATAGAACTGCGACATTAAACCTTATTAACATAGAATTTTAGTGCGTTCTAAGAAGCAGTTAAAATTTGAGATCATATTGAATTAGAATAGGAAATTAGACGTTTTTTTCTGATACATCGCTTACAGTAACATCTCAAATGCAGTCCTGTCGGTGGGCTTTTGAATACAATACTGCACCTCTTCAGAGGGGTAAGACCTCAATGAAGCCACCTATTGACCGTGGGGGCGACCCGTGATGCTTCAGCAACCCTAGTGGCTGAACAGTCTATAACATGCACACTCCACTTGGCCCTTACTTAGGCTTGATGGACGGTCGGAGAGAGGTCACTCCGATCAATCGGCTGTTCACGTCAAAGCTCTAGCAACTATATGATATTGTCCCAACCCTTTTCACCTTATGGCAAAAACCTCAACCCTTTTTATCATTATATATATATATAATGCTAAGGTGATTGCTTAAGGTCTCCTTGTCCTAGATATGACGTTTAAACTATATCTGATGGCGAAGTTTCAGTTCTGAAGCTCGAGTAATGAAGTACCCCTCATTACCATTACCTCCCTAGTTCCCTCTGACCCGGAATGGTAGTACCTTTAGGGCCCATCTATGGTTTAAATAGAAAAACATGATTAAAAATATGTGTTTTTAAAAAAATTGAGTTGTTTTTTTTTTAATTGAGTACCACAATCAATGAATGAATAAAACAAAAATGTCATCGGCATAAAATTACCCAATGTTTGACGCGTGCCGTAAAATCAAAATCAACCGCCCAACCAACCAACATTTCAAATCAAATCGAAGGTTTTGAAACATCCTGTATGGACTACAAATTTATTGTGAACCTATTAATTTTTCAACTGTTACTGTCTTAAGACGTTACACTTAAACATGAAAAGTCCATTGTTTTAACAAAACCAGAAGCCACGTGTAGATGCATGATCAACACAGCTCTTTTTTGTGCAAAGATAAAAACTGAAACTGAAAACTGAAACTGAAATTCTATATGACGAGTAAGTTGCTATGAAGTTACAACGACTATAAAAGACGGGAAAATGTTTAGTCGGAGAGAAAAACGATTGTGGGTAACACAACTTCCACTGGGATTTAACTACTAGCGTCATAATCCCACAACCCACCAGTGCTTACCGGTAGAGTTTATATAGTTGTCTTTTTTTTTAGGTAAAAACTGTCTGAATTTCTTTGTTTTTATTTCTTTTCATTTAGTCAATTTCTGTTCTCTTTTTTATGCAATATCATTTTTCTCATAGTTAGATAGGCAATGGATAAGCCTATTGCACATGTCAGAGAAATGTGATAGGAGGAAAGAAAAAGGAAAGAGATCATTAGGCTGAAATAATGAAGAAAGACAAAAAGCGTTCAAATAGATTGAAGTGTTTGGTGGGGTGTATGAATAATCAATCACGAAAGAAAGATAGACGAAGAAAGCCAAATATCAAATACGAAAGAAAAAGAAAGGGAAATTCGTAAAGAAAGAGGGTAACAGGAGAAAAAAGACAAAAAAAATACTCGAGAAAAAAGTATTTAAAAAAGGATTAAAGAAAAAAGAAAATTATATAAAAGAAATAAGAAAAAAGTGGTAGAAAACAAGAAGAAGAAAGGTAGAGAAGAAAATAAAATAAAAGGCGTGAAAATGGTAATCAGGAAGAGAAAGGAATAAATGGAGAATAAGAGTAGAGAAAAATATTAATGTGGAAAATAGGGTCTATAAAACGCGAGCAAAGAGAGGAAGAAAGAAAGAAAAGGGAGTAAATCGTAAGGAATAAAGGAAAATTACAACAAAAAGATGTTTTCGAAAGAAACAAAGAAAATAAAAGAGTAATCATTAGGAATAAAAAAACGCAATAAAAGAAGGAAAAAATTGAATCAGGGACTAATAAAGATAAACTAAATGAAAGAGGGATAATGTTAGAAAGAAAGAAAAGAAAAGAAACTCTTGTCTTGAAGTTCGAGAAATCAAATGACCTTTTAAAAACAGCTAAGATGGAGGAACGAAGGTAATTGTTGAAGAAGAAAAGGAAAAGTATAATAGTTTATGAATCGCCAATTCTTGGCCAATGTGAAAGGTTCTCTTGACAGGTGAAGCAGGTCATGTGATAATATCTAAGAGTACAGCGTGCTGAGAAGCACGTGGATTTTCCAAGTGACCGGAACAAGGATTGGACTAGAAAGCGAGAAAAGAAGAAAAAACGCAATGAAAAAATCTTAGAAAGAAAGACATGCAAACCTGGATGAAGAAGAAAGTAAAAAGAAGAAAATTAGAAAAGAAAAAGTTATTGGAACGTAAATAAAAAATAAAAACAAGATGGAGGAAAAGTATTTCGAAATAAATGAAGAGGCGAATGCGTTAATAAATGGCGAACAGCTTAATTTCAGCTGAGCAAAACAAGACTGACGGGCGAGATAGGGCACACGTAGATCTAGAGTCAATAAACTACAGTGTCTGAGTGGAAAAATGCACGGATATTTTAGTGAGAGAAACGACAGAGAAAATGCGAGAAGAGAGAGAAAAATCACGTGGGCGTAAAAAGTGGTATGTTTGTTGTTGTTGTTGCTACTCCTGCTACCGATGATGATTATGATGTTGATAATGGGGTGGCTGGGGTCTTAATTCAAAATTCTCCCGCCGCTTCTTGAATGGGAACGCAACAAATGCACTGGTATTAAGATTAGAAGAAAAAGAAGAAAGGAAGGGTCGAAGAAAAGGCATAAAGCCAATGAAAAGCTTTTAATGAGATGCGGTGAGAGAAGCACAGAAACATAGAGTGGGTGGGTGAAGAAAGAGGAGATTAAATAAAGAAAGTGGAAGAAACCTAGCAACCGTCTATTTACCGCATGCTAATAATCGCCATTTTCATTACAGGTAAAATGTGAACGGTGTGCTGAGATGCAAAAAGGGTTGTGGCGGGTGAAAAGTCTGAATTGAGGCCGATCGGGTCAGTATAAAAAGTCAAATCAGTTTTATTCTACAATAATATTTTGTGCCATTGATTAGTTGCTTGAGAAATTCATACCAAAACTTTTGTCGAAATTTAGTAAAAAGTTTTGCAATATTTTAGTAACGTGAGGCACAATTCGGCAGCTCCGGATGCTTTTGCAAAGAAATTGAAGATGACGAACTACACTCGTGTTGTGACTGAATTAATCAATTAACAATATTGAAAATTCGGAAAAGGTTTATTACTTTTTGTACAGGAAATATAAATGATAGCCAACGCGCAATTCTCCAACAGTATTTCTAGCTACTCGATTAGTAAGTGACTCGACTATGGATAACTTTGTTATTTGTGTTCCGTTGGATGAGTCCAACTATCTGGTAGGGGAAATATCTTCCCTTGTAACAACTCAACAGTCAGATACCGAGCTTGCCTGATACTCTCCGGATTTGCCTCTATGGCTTGAACAATGGTCTCGGAGTCTGCGGTTTAAGGCCTCCCTGACCTTGCCTGATTGTCGAGATTCTTGTAAACCGAACCAACTTTAATAAACGATCTGGTTACTGTACTGTTATCAACTGCACCGTCACCCTTGGCATAACAAAAGTTTTTGGTTGCTTCGGTGGCGTTATGGCCCAGTTCGAATTCGTAAAGCATAGGTTCCCCGAATTAGAAAACGTTGCACGTTCATCTGTGCTGCTTTCAAGTCACAAACTGTGAAGCAATGCACATGTCAGCGCACCACTACTGCTATACTAACAACCATAACGGATACCTACCACGGCTTAAATTGTTTCGATCACGTAATATACACGCCGCAAACTAAATACCAAAATATTGCAAAACTTTTGACTAACTCGCGTACTTAAAAAATTAAATAATAACTTTTTGTATTTCTGAATCACACACGGTAACATATACCATTGTACCTGGTATAATGTCCTACCAAATAAGGTTTGTTTGCTTCTATACGCCCGTTGTTAATTGCATTAAAAATTAAATTCAAACAGTCGCGCGTAGCGGACACGTGTGGCCTCTGAACGGTATACAAACACATGATCACAAGAATATATAACAAAGGGATTCACGTCTTGCTCGGATTTAAAACTTAGTTACACGATTTCGATCTCCATTCGTGCAATTGCGTTCCCTTGTAGACTAATACCTTTTGGAAAGGTATAAAGTCCCTCACTTTCCCCCAGCTATGGGATAAATAGTACAACTACTGTTCTTCTACAAAGATAGCTTTAGTACTAAATAACCCACAAATGTTGATATGCCATTAAAAAAAGAAACCAAACCTAATTTGATCAGTTTTTATAATGAGTTTCTGCTATTATGTTTAAATATATCTTCCACAATAATCTAATTAAAATGTCTGTCTAAAAGATTATATATTTATATATATGAGAAGTAAACAAACAAACAATGTGTTTGTTATGGCTTTTTAGCCGACAATTTTTGGGAGAATATGTGCTTAATTCAAATCGTACCTAATTTTGAAAATTAATTAATTGATAATTAATGAATTAGGCGGGCATACCTGTTCAAATGTAAAGCTAAACAAATCGAGAAAAATTAATCTCTGTATGTACATTTCAGCATATTAGGCCTCATCAGCTGAGCGGTCTTCCTGTCTATAGCTCTGCTGATGAGGCCTAATAGGCTGAAATGTACATGCATAGATTGATTTTTCTCGATTTGTTTAGCCTTACATTTGAACAGGTATGCCCGCCTAATTCATTAATTATCAATAATTAATTTTCAAAATTAGGTACGACTTCAATTAAGCACATATTCTCCCATATATATATATATATATATATATATATATATATATATAATTAAAGATCATTTACCAATTTTTTTCTTCTTTTTGTAAGATTTAACTTCGAGAATCAGAAAGTTATTTTTAGAATTTTTTATATATTAATATATAGTACAAATTATATCCAGACCTTATTTAAAAATCCTTTTTAAACAAAAGCGTCCATAACCAAATGGTTAACGGAAGCTTTTATTGTTGCTGGAAGTTTCACGAATTTCTTATCGATTATCGGACGCATATAGTTATAATTGTTTTTTGGGTTTTTTCTTTTATTGTTTGGTGTTTTTTTTGTCTTTTTTTTTTATTTCTAAACACCGACTTCAACCACCACCACCACCAGCAGCCTTAAGTGGAAGGCGATAATGATTACAGTCGACGTGTACAAAACATAAATATAAATGTTCATTTATCTAAACAAACATCTTTATAATCGGAAGCAGGTTGACAAAATAAGGGATTATTTTCATGTCTACACATGCTAATGAGCTCGGATTTCTTATTTGAAAGGATGATTTAGCTCAAGGAAAATAATTATATACCTAATTTCTCATCCAAATTTCTTTAGTCTGCCCCGTACAACTGTGCCGTTTATTTTTTTCTATACAATTTTTTGTTTTAATTCATTTATATTTAAATTGATTAAATAATTATATATATATATATATATATATATATATGTGTGTGTGTGTGTGTGTGTGTGTGTGTGTGTGTGTGTGTGTGCCATTCTTATTTATTGTGAAGAATAAAAATCAGATGTGACTGTTGTTGAATTTGAATTACACCGTTATATCAAGGAAATCTAAGCTGCAAACAATTGGATATACTTGAGGTCTTAAAATAAGAAAATCTATATATCAATACTCTTGTTCTTTAATCTTCCGACCGTTAACATCTTGAAACACCCTCTAAGTAAAATTGAGACCGTCCAAACTGTACAAGAGGAAATGCAAATGTCAATCCTGATTATCTGGTGTCTCTTTCGATCGGATTCTTATTTCTTATGAGTGTCGTTACCTCAGCTAAATAATGGACCATTTCGTTTTTATATAAAAGAAAGAAATTGAAGAAAAAGGATATGATACACAGAAAAAATATAATAAGAAAGAAAGAGAGTGGAGGAAGGGTAGAGAGGAAGTAAGCGCGGGGAAGCGATAAAGCTAATCTGTTTCAATCGAACATAACGAAAAGATGAAAAGAAAGAAGAAAAAAACGAGAAAGAGAGAGTTAAATAAAGATTACTATACTTTTTAAATATTGAACTATTTAGTAATAACTCGTAAGTAAACATATCAAACGTTGTAATAATCAAATTATTATACTGTGGTATCTCTCTCTCTCTCTCTCTCTCTCTCTCTCTCTCATTATATATATATATATATATATATATATATATATATATATATAAGTTTTTGGTACGTGTCGACGTATAACTCAGAAAGAGGAGAGTAACTCAGATTTGAAATCTTGCATATAGACTAATATCCTTCTAACTAAGAACGCACCAAAATTGGTTATTGATTTTTACTAATTAAGGCATATAATTAGGGTTAGTTTAATGAGAAAATAAATAATTTGTGTTCTGTTTTTTTTTTCTTTTTGTGTGGGTTCTGTATGCAGGGTGACCCAGAAAAAAAACAGAACCCACAAATTTTGTAATAAAACTGTTAATTTTAACAAGGGGGTTTAAGGGGTTAGGGTTAGGGGTGGGGTTTAGGGTTAGTTTAATGGGAAAATAAATAAATAATTTGGGTTCTGTTTTTTCTAGGTCACCTGTAATATGTTTTAATTTTCCGACCGATTCGCAAGTTTACCCATATGATGTCATCCCCTCAAATCTGACGAAAAGAAAATTTCCTGACGGGAGGCAGGATTAAATTAAGATCGTTTTTACGTGTTGATTTTTATGGGTCATCCTTCGTGGACCGAACTCGGTATTCAGTAGTAATAGATCTGCAAACGATTATTAAACCATGTTTTTATCTCCTCTACCCGGGCTTAGCCCGGTAGCCGCTGCTAGTATATATATAAAGGTGTGTCAAAAAAGTACCAAGTTTAAAGCTGTATTTACCGAGATAGAAATGAATTTTTTTTTCAGAATACAAGGTGTGTCAAAAATTACAAAAAACTCGATACATTTTTGACACACATTGTATGTGTATATATATACACACACATATATAAACCCATAGAGTTTAGAACGGCCATTAAGCTAGTTTTAAAACAGCTCAGTCGTTTTAACGTGAAATGTTTTTTACTGAAAGATAAGTTTGTGGATAACTGCTTTAATATTGTTATATTCGCTCTGTCAAACTAGTATTGATCCCTTTTTTAGCTTTTACTGTTGTTAATTTTTTAATGGCAGCCATAGCACTTTATTATATATATATATATATATGTGTGTGTGTATGTATATATTAAAGAAAATGGAAATAAATCTGACAATATGTAAATATAAAAATCTGAAAAGAAAATATTCAGAGGATGTATTTTTTTATATATTTGATGCTATGCTAACGTTTTGTGATTTTTTTAAAAGCCTCTTCGGAATGATTTATAGCATACTTTTTTAAATGTATCATACAAAAAAATATTTTAAAAGAAAAAATCAAGAAAAGTTTTTGCATTTTATTATCATTAATAGAATTCGAAGTCAAAGTATAGTGACG
>JALAJA010000824.1:0-10502 GCA_023376005.1 Doryteuthis pealeii
AACTCATGTTTTTTGTATTTAACCCATAGATGGGACCCTAACAGGGTACTACCACTCTAGGTCAGAGTAGACCAGGGAGCAATGGTGATGATGGGGTGCTCACATTTTCTCCAAAACTGGAACTCACCATCAGATAGAGTTTAAACGTCATTTCCAGGATATGTAGACCCTCAGCCACTGCTTTCTAGCACCCATATGATAAAAAGGGTTGGGGCTTGCTATTAAGGGTTGGGGCAATCATATAGGTTGTTAGGGCTTGACATGACCATCCGATTGATCGGAAGGGGCTTCGCCAACCACCCTTCTAGCAGTAAATGGTGTAGTTCATAAAATAAGGCCCCAGTGGTCATTCTTGGATTGATGCATTAAATTGTTTAATATTTGGAAAAGGAATTCAGTTGTCTTTCTGTGCTTCTTGCCTTTGTCAAATTATAATCATTTTAAAAATAGTTTAAACATTGAAATATGATCAACTTTGTTGAAAGTGTTCCAACATCTATCATACATACCAATAGTATCAATAGAAAGAATCAATGTGCCCCAATAGATAAAAATATACACATATTGTTCCAAGAACATTATGTGAAAGGGGAACACAAATGGAAAAAGACTTAATTCATGAGTGTAGAAAATATAGCCATGTGGCTGTATTGTTCCTGGGCAGGGCCAAAGAGAATGTCTCACTGATCAAATAATAGGAGCAAAAGAGCTTGAGAAGGGATTTCTTGGATTGTCATGTGATACCCTACAAGCCTCTAACAGACATATAAATTATCTAAAGGAGGTAATTATTTATTGTATCCCTACAGATTTCTTAGAATCTAATAAGTTTGGCATCCAGTTCCTAAGTGGTCACCCATCTAAGTACTCAGCAGGATCATCACTGCTTAACTTCAGTAATTGAGCAAAAATCATTAAAACACAAACATAGTATAGCTTAGATATGATGCAAGGCTGCTAGTATAGGGCACCAAGTGAGGATTGAACTCACTATACAGTAGTGTGGGGAGAAATAAATTTAAAAAATGAAACAAATAGTAAAATACAAAAATAAAAAATAAAACAAATTATGAAATATGAAAGATATTGCCTAATTCTGTGAGCTGATGGTGCTGTTGATATCTCTCTGGACCATATCTTGGAATCATGGCGCCAAATGTGGGCCAACATTTTAATCACAGAATTTGATGAGGATGAGTTCATCTAGTCTGTGACTATTAATGGATTAATTGCCAGGTTAATAATTCCGTACCCACATTGTATTGTCTTAAGAAAGAATTTATGGAATGAAAATTAACTCAACTTGTTGGAACTTCCTCATTGTATCAGCGACTGGTTTGGAAGATTTGCCAAGAAGAAAGAAAAAAAGAACAAGGAAATCTCTCCATCCAAAAATATATAATTTATTTATTGGTACATACTTTCCTGCAGAATTGTACATTACGGGAGGAGGAAGAAAACTGATTAATTTGTCTGGTTTTTACTTTATGTAATTATGTTACGATTATGGTTACCTTTAGGTTAAGTGAGGTGCTTGGTTGGGAGAGAAATTCTAGGGGTCTTCTATTCTTCTTCTCTGTCTATTCTTCGTCTATCGCTGTCATCCTATCTATTGTGAATTTTGGGTGTTTTAAAAAGATTTCTACCCCAGGAAATAATTAATTCCTATCGATTAATTGTATTCTTTTGTTATCAATGCACATTTTTTTACTTGAATTAAATTACTTTTTACTGTTAACTCTGAAAATGATTTTCCATTGAATTTCAAAATACAGTTAAAAGTTAAGTTATTCGAACATATTTTGTTTTGTTTTGCATACCTAAGTCATAATTCAAACTCATTATTACAAAATTTGACAGGACGTCCTTGACCAGATATGGTCTTTCATAACAACCTCTGGCATTTGGTCTACATTCTTGGTACATGCAACAAAATCAAATTCTTCCATTCCCTGTTTACTTTTAAGGTACGATTTCAATAACTTACTTTTTTTTTAATGTGTTTCATATTCAATAAAATGATATATGCATTCTGATATTATTTTTCTTTAAATGCACCAGGTGATATAATTCCTCTTCCAAAAAAAGAAGGAATTAAACCTCTTTTAATGCCTGACAGTGCACAGGACATACATGCAGACCTTTCAAAATGAGCAGTCCATAATATATAACGTTTATAATATTATTTCATGGATTTAAAAGATTTAAAAGTTGCAAGGCAAAGTCCGTAGTAGTAACTGATCTGCAAGACTAGTTTATTAACAATTACACCATGATGACATTTCTCTACCTCATCATGTTAGTATTCTTGTACCAATGGAGAGGTTTTCTTCAACGCCACCTACCAAACAGTGTTGCAATCTAGCCACTCTCACAAATTAGTAAGTTCTATCCTCAGTGACTGCTTCATCAGGCTTCCATTGCACCAGACTAAACTAATCTGTCATTATCATCATGGTTTGCTGACAACACAGATTTCTTTGATATTCTCTCTCTCATGTGTCCCTATCAGCCATCACTCTTGGCAAGTCCTCTAGACAACATTCAGTGTCCACTCAACTGATCAATGTAAGCTTTTGCTGGTCGGCAACATTCCATATGTTGGAGTCCACAAGAGAACGTAATGAGTTTGTCCTTACTTCTCTGCAGTGCCCAGCATGTTTTACTTGATATTTTTTGAGATGGGAGATAAGTGGCCATACAGCAGCTGTTTTTGTAGTGTACTGTTTCCAGGATTTGTTCAAACAGCTCACAGCATCCTTGTATAGGTAACGTGTAAGCTAATTTGTCTCTGCTTTTCAAATAGATGTATGACAAATCAGTTGGATGTCTGTTGGGTAATTGTTTGCAAGTTATCCAGCAATTCATTACTAGTAAGGTCTTTTGAAAGGGTCTTTTGAAAGGGTCCAAAAATTCAAGGTAATATCAATCCTTTGAAAGTCTCTCCAACTGAGCGAAATGCAATTCCTTTCCCAACCAAAACAAGCCACTCTCACTTCAAATAGCAGTCGTCAGATTCACTTGCAGTCCAAACACTTTTTCTCACTCGCACTGTCAGTGACAGTCCGTCTTTATTTCTGCTCGTTTGGATGCGCTTATGCAAATTCGGATATACTTTATTTGGGTCCTCTACTAACAACACCTCAGCTACGAGGAGGTAGCGAGTTCGAGTATCCGTAGCCGCTCGCCACAGGCCAAACATATCCTGACGCACTTTGTTTGTGGGGCTGGGAATCGCTCGTTCATAGAGGGCTGCCTTCAGTCTTGTCACATAAGGACTGAGTTTGATTCTCACCAAATGGTAAATAATTATGGCCTTGTTACTAAAGATAAGCAAAAACTTACAAATTAAAATCTAATTGTTTGAGCATAGAAACTTTGACATAAAGATAAACCAATTGAGAGAAGTGAGTACACTAAAGACAAACATGTTATCAATAAGTTCATAGCCTGACACATTTTTGATCTGAAAGTTTCATTGTATAATATTCTGTCTATAATTAATAAAGAAGCATTGTATTAAGGCATTGACAAGGAAGAAGATTATAAGATTTCCTTAGGTTGCTTACAGTGCCAGCAATTCCTGAGATGGTTCCCATCTAATTACTAAACAGACTCATCATTGCTTAACTTCAGTGATCAGGGAGGGAACTGATGCTTTAAGAGTAACTTGATCTTTAGTCACAAGGAGGAGATTATGTTGAAAATAAATATTTATTGTGTGAAATAAGATGCTGTTTTCTAATGGACTTATTACATTAGTTGTGTGGGAATGCACCCACCCACCTTGCAAGAGTCTCTGTTCACTAATTATACTTTATCATACGTCAGCTATGTCTTCATTATTGTAGGACCCCATTATTGCGTGTTGTCAAAGCTGCACCCAGCTCGAGATGGGGTCACAAGGACAATAAAATGAACAAAGAACACAAAGAAATAAGAATAAAGGGAAGAAAAGGACATGCTACACAGAAAAAATATGATAAAAAGAAAGAGAGTAGAGGAAAGATAGAGAGGGAGTGTGTGTGTGGAAGTGATAACTCTAATCTGTTTCAAGTGTACATAATGAAAAGATGAAAAGAAGGAAAGAAAGTAAATAAAAGGAGTACGTGAGAGAGTTAATCAAGATTATTATACTTTTTTACATATTGAATTAACAAATGTAATAATTAAATTATCATATTGTTGTATATCCACAGATCCTGTTTGTAATAATGTATTAGGGTATGATCGCAGTGTGTCATGAAGTGATCAAGCCACCTACAGAGCCAAACACAGTGTCACACACACTGCAAATTCATTAAAAACATAAAATTACTGACTAAAATCTGGATTAGGTTTTTTATTGCTTTTATGAAAAAATAAAACTTGAAAATTCCAGTTTAGTTAATATATACAAATAATAAAATGTTGTTTGGAGGCTGTCTCAAAAGCTATCAAAGAAACTTGAATTATTTTAAAAACGTTTTCTTCAATCACAAAAGTGCTCAAATACTGGCCAACAGAGCAGGATAAAACCCTAAAGTTGGTTCCATGATTAAAATTTCAGTCAGTTAAGCCACAAGATTCTGACTTCAATACTGGCCCTCACTACTCAGTGCATGAGTAGAACAATGGGGAGCTGATGCAACAAAATTAATAGATAAAGTAAACGATTAAAAAAAAATATTTTACTCTTTTAAAACTTGATGGTAAAGAACATATTTTGAGAAAGTAATTAATATTTTTTGTGGCTATTCTTTAATGTTGGATTGTACAACTTTCACTTTAATATTAAATATTTGAAATTAATTTTAGAATTAAGTAAAAGCTTTTTAAGTGGCCCAATAAGACCAGGAATTGAATAACATTTGGCATAATGAACAAAGGCATAGGAGGGCAGGAGGGTACAGGATTGATTTACTAGTTTGGATTTATAAATCCCTTTAATAATACGAAACCAAAACAAAACAAGTCAGTGGGATCATGTAGACTTGCTGCATATTGTACACCTAGCAGAAAGGCATGATTGAGTGTGATGGCCTAGTGATGTGTCAATCAATTTAAATGAATGAATTATCTGTCTGTGACATCATTCAACCTTTTTGGCATCACAAACCTGCAACTACTATCTATAATTCTCCTCAGGGCTCACTAAACACATTGTTCCTATTAAAATTAATTCAAGAATAAATTAAACCATTTGCATTTGCATTTATAGTTTAACCGATTCTTTTCTCACGTAAAAGTAAAGTAAATCAGGCAGAGTGATCGATTGGCAATATCAGCCAGACAGTGAGGGAGTCTATCTTTTCCTAGTACTAGACAGGGAGATTGGTTTTTGCATTGAAGTGGAGCACCTCACCTACCATCAGCTCCCCACTTTACCACACAGATCCAAGCTGTGCTACTCATGCGCTGAATTGCGATGAAGGCCAATATCAACCTTGACCCTTGTGGTTCCAAAAGCAGATGCTCTACAACTGAGCTAATTTAGTTTATGTTTTTATAATTCAATATTCAATTATTTATTGCGGGGGGGGGCGGAAAATTAAATTTAGTTATAGAGTTGATCAAGGAAAAGTTTGAAAAGCCCTGATTTAAATAGAAAATCTTTGACAATTTAATAGTTTTAATAGATGTCACTGCATTCCACCATCTTTAAGTGCATCAAAAATGATATCTGGTCATAGAAATATGATGTATACAATGAGTACTTTTAAGTAGAATTAAAATCAAATGGATCAAACAAAAAAACAAACAAAAAAAAAACAACTTGTTATTAACACTTTCATACTGCTGTTGTATCTAAATAAAAGCAAAAAACATGTTAGTTTTGCTGATTTAATGGGATAACAAGTGACAATGGGCTCATTCCAAAAAGGAAGAACTATGTGCTTATGAGTTGGTCTTGGTTCACCTGCTGCTCATGGGCACAATTTAATCATTGTAGGAAATGGACAGGTATAAATCCAACTATTCTCTCTCTGGCTATGAAATAAATGTAGGGCAGAACAGAATTTTAACTAGTTATGGTACTAGTCTGATGAAGGAGAAAAATCTAATTTAATTATTGTAGACCTGCGAAGAGGGATGGGCTTTGCAGGCATATTCCTGCCAGGACACACTACTTTTAGTAGCTCTCACTATGATCAAACTAGGTTATGAGATAATCTAGTCACTGCTGACACACATAATAAAAGCAATTATGTGTGGGGAAGGGTTATTTAGCTTAGTTTTATCTATTCTCTTTCTCTTGTTTGTATCACACACAAACACCAATTCTTTAGACAAAAGGTAGGTAAATAGTTACAATGGCCTTAATATTATAGATAAAAACCTACCTTAAGAGTTAACAGTCTTTTACACTGAAAAGTGGAGGGAAAAAAATGTTTCTTTTCAAAGAACTAATGTTTTCCCTGACAAAACTCTGGTGGTAAAGCTGTTTAAAATTGCATATACCAATTGAAACCATCATCATCATCATCAGGCATGCTGACTGATTTGGATTCTTTTGACTCTCTTCTTGCAATCCAATCCTGTCAGCCAACACTCTTGGTAAGTCCTATAGAAAGCATCCAATATCTGGAGTTGCATGAATGTTTTTGCTGGTTGGTTCAACATCCATGAGAAGGGCCCACAGGAGAACATTGCTATTGTCTTACTTCTTCAGCAGTGCCCAACAGTCCTGCTCTTATTTGGATGGTTTGGGTGATGGGAGGTAAGTTGCCTCAAGCAGGATGTGACAAAAGGTCAATTTTTTAATAGTGTAAAGCTGGTTTGAATTCAAAATTTCCATCTCCTAACTGGTTCTTAACCATGCCAAAAAACTCAATGTCCCAACTATTTACCCATAGCTTGGGGAGGGAGAACAGGTGGATTCAATGCTTTTTATACAAAAAGAGTGACAAAAATAATAAAAAGTGTAAACAATTACAGTTACGAACTTTCAAAAATAATTGAATTTTCTAATTATGATAGACATTTTTTTTATGATTTCTCCTTCAAATTAATTTATTGTCAATGCAAATTAAAAATTACGTCTATCAATCAATTGGATGTTTTTTGCTAATATATATATTTATTTTTTTTAGAAACAAAATTGCTAAACAGTATTTTTAAAGTGAGAGTGTAAAAAAAATTAAAGATTAATTTGGATAATTTCAGAAGTAACGGTAAGAAAAAGAATTTAAAGGGAATTTTTCAGCAACAATGAGATGAATTACTAAACAGAATTTGATTTGTATATACATTACATAAGGATGCTGCATGCTGTTAATTGAAAAAATATTCTGGAAGCACACCCCACAAAAAGAGCGTATGGCTTACTTACCTCCTATCACACAAACCATACCAATTAAGACAACAACATATTGGAGGAGCAAGGATGAATCATAAGAGACATTTCCAATGGCAACACATACTATCGGACACACCAGATTGGGCCGACCAGCAAAGACTTACATTGATCAGCTCTGTGCAAGGATACTGGATGTTGTGAGAGGACTTGCCAGGCGCATGGGTCGGCAAGAAGAGCCATGGAAATATGCTGCCAGTGCACTGAATGATGAATGATGATGATGATATATTCTGTGTAAAAGATTTTTTGTTAAATGTTGATGTGAGAAAATAGAAAAAAAGGGGAAGATGCCCAAGGGGACATAACAAACAAATAATAATAATAATAAATAATAATAAAACAGTGATCAAACTGATGAAACAACAATATACAACCTATGGACATAAACAGTGTTATTTGTGTTTAAAGAAGTTTTTCACAAAGGAGAAAAAAAAAAAAGAAAGAATAATTATTACCATATATAGAAAAATTAGTGTTAACTTTTGACCATAAGCCTGATTTTTTGTTATTGAGCACTATTTTACTGAATGGGGTTAAAGAGAGACCACATCAGATACTACAAAGAGTTCAAAGAGTCAAAGTTTATTTCTCAAGTTTCTTTTCTTGTTAATCATGCAAAAAAAATTCCAAATGTGAATCAGGTGGTCTTTTCAGGTAGAAAAAAAAAATGCTCAGATTTTAAAATGTTTATCGTGAAATAAGATCAGGTAAAAAAATATACTTTAAAAAAAGAAAAAGAAAAAAAAAAAAAAAAAAGGACCAAAATGAAAAGCAACTTTAAGGTTTTTGTTTTATTATACATTTGAATAAAGTATATAAATTTCTTTTATTTTTTTTTTTTTTTAAATTTGTGTAGCGAACATTCAGAGCTGAAACAAGAGTGTCGATCTTTTTAAGTAAGAGCCGAGAGATGTCTGACTTTGGCTTCCAATTGGAAAAGATGAACATCATCACGCGCAGGTACAAGGTTCTCATTGCTTCAGCCAAGTTGATAGATAATCCCGATTCCGTCCACTTGGTCCCTTCAGCTTCTGCTATTTGCTTGGCCATTTCATCTAATGAAGCAGGGCAAGGAAAAGGGTTGTCTTCAGACCAATGTACAAGGTTAATTCAAAAGGAGCTTTGAAATTCTGTGTTGATGGGGTTGAACTGAACAGTCACACATTTGTAGCCACCTTTCTCTCGATATCAAGATGATTACGGACCATTTCGGCATTTCTCAGGTGAAATCTCATAGGCAACACCCATACACCGAGCCTAGAAACAAAGAAACAATTCTTTAAAAAAACATAAACATTATACATATAATAATGGCCCTATTCTAGCAGTAATTTGCATTAATTCCTTAAATTACCTCATATTTTGCATTATTATATTTTTTTAATCTGATTTTTATTGATATTTTCCCCCAACATTCAAGTTTTTTTTAAAAATCTAACATCAGTTAAGCAAATATCAGAGATAAGAAATGAAAGAAAGAAAAACCTACAAAAAGGATCTAAACCAGTTTTCTTAACCTTTTTCTTTCTTGTGCTCCCCCCTCCTCATTTTTGGTGTAAAAAAAAATTCAGGTCCGCATAAGCCACAAATAGAAATTCCATGTAACAGGAAATACATTTTTTTACAAAAATAAAATGTAGTGAGAAATATAAATCCTGACTAATGACTACATTGCTCCTGTTGGTCAAGTTGAACTATCAAACATTCATTCAGCTTTCTGGTGTAAATATCTTTTCTTTTTAATCTGTAATAAACTCATTTCTCAGTGAGAAGCATAATTTATTGCAGAAAATCCTGCTCAAACAACTCCAGGCCTATTAAAAGAATTTTCAAGCCAACACCAAGAATCACGAGTTTAAACTCAAAAATCCTGCATCCTTAGGTGCCTGTTTTGACAAGGACAGGCATTTACCAATTCAGCATGAAAGTTAGCCAGAAGATGTCATTCACAGTCCATATAAAAATACATTCTTATCAATTATTTTCTTAAGCAACAAAATAAAGTGGATAAATAATGAATAGGGTAGAATAAAATAAGTAAAAATAATAAATAAAAAATAGATAGATAAAAAGATCATAAAAAAACTGCTGATTTTTTCCTCTTTAATATACCCAAATAAAGCAAATATCTACCAGAAAAAAAAAGAGAGAAATTTTTGGGAATGAATATAAAATATTTCAGTTGAAAATGTTCAAACAAATCAAAGCTTTGGAGAAAGAAAAATGAGAATTTCCTTTGAAATTAAGAAAAACCAACAAAAAAGAATTTTGAAAATTAGAGTGATTAGATTTTTCATCTATAAATTTTAAAAAAGAAAGTTTTATTTAAAAGACGTCAGTTAAAAATGAGGAACAAGTGAGGGACAATTGTTAAGAAAGGGCAAATGAGTACACAGGTTGAAGGACTATTGAATTTCGAGAAGTAAACTAATGTTATTTTTTTTGTAGCAACTGGCCAAACAGTTTAAGTGAAAGTTACAATCAAATGTGAAAAAAAAGAAGAAAAAAAAAAAACATAAAGCTGAGAACAAAGAAAGCAAACGCAAAGAAACAACATTAAAAGAAATTGGGAAGCATTTTTTGTTTCAATTCTGAACTAAAACTTTCCAATGTCATTTCTCTAAAACACGGATTCTCTATTTAGCCCTTACTTAAGCGTTGGAGAGAACTCTTTGATTAATTGGCTGGTCCCATCAGCCCCTAGCACGCTATATGATTGTCTTCAAACTATGCCCCTTTTTACATATATGTGCTTTTCATTGATATTAAGAAATGTTATTTTTTCATTATATTTGAAATTATGGCTTTACAAGATTTTAATTATGTTTTTAATCAATATCATTAAATGGCAAGCTTTGAAAATTAGTAGACCAGTTCATGTATCTTGGTAGCAATATCTCATCTACTGAAAGTGATGTCAAGATATACATGGACTGCTATTAATAGGTTAATGACGCATATGGAAAATCTAATTTTTCTGATAAAATAATGGAAATTCTTCCAATCTGTAGCCATGTTCGTACTACTGTATGGTTGCACTACTTGGACTTAAATGAAATGGCCTGGAAGAAAAAGCTGGATAGAAAATACACGAGGATGTTGTGTTCTGTTTCAAAACAAATCCTGGAAGCAGCTGTATGGCAAACTTACCTCCATCACACAA